>OVAN01002629.1:1666-32559 GCA_900406275.1 Anastatica hierochuntica
TGCCAACAAAAGCCATCCACATGAAATGACTGAGCAATCGGTAAACTCCTGGTAAGGGGAATATCTTCCGCCACTATGAAGTGTTCCATCTTGTTGATATCCCATTGTTTAGAGTCGCGATCGATAAAATCACTAACCATCATCAACGGATGGACAGCAGGGACTCGTGCCCTGGCAGGCCGCGCAGGCCTTGTCGGAAGCCAAGGATCCTCCCAAGCTCTGGTAGTAAGGCCAGAGAAAATTTTCTTCCGTAATCCCCGAAGGAGGAGTTCTTTAGACGCTGAGATACTTCTCCACCCATAGGAGGGTCTATCCACCTCCATCGCTCGTAGCGGCGTAGAAAACTTATAGTATCTTCCTTTAAGAACCCGTGCCAACAGAGAGTTCGGAAACCGGTTGAGCCTCCATAATTGTTTGGCCAAAAGGGCCAGATTAAATTCATGTAGCATCTGAAACCCTAACCCGCCTTCAGCCTTGGTGGCACACAGCTTCTCCCAAGTCGCCTAGTGTACACCCCTCCGCGGGGGATCTGAACTCCACCAATATCTAGCAATCGCACTAGTAATCTTATCACAGACATCCAACGGCAGCAGAAAACTCGACATAACATACGTTGGCAGGGCTAACGCAACAACTTTGATCAAGGTTTCTTTCCCTCCCTTGGACAACCGCCTAGCAGACCACATATTCACCCGATCTTGTAATCGATCCCTAATGAAGGCAAAGACCTTACATTTAGAGCCTCTCAGATCCTCCGGGATACCTAAGTAGGTACCAAGGCCACCATCAGTGTGGATACCCAGGATATCCTTAAGACCTTGCCTGACTGATCCTGGGATCTTCTTGCCAAGCATGACCGAAGACTTAAGCAGATTAACTTTTTGTCCAGAGGCCCTGCCATACAATTCCAGAATCCGCAATACCTCCAAACACTCACGGGGCTCCGCCTTACAAAAAAAGAGAGTATCGTCCGCAAACAGGAGGTGGGACACTGACGGACAAGCTCACGCTATCCGCATTCCAGTTATGCGCCCCTGCCACTCCGCCTCTTTCAGTAGGCCGATGAGCACTTCCGTACACAATATGAAGATAAAGGGAGACAAAGGGTCTCCCTGCCGTAATCCACGCTCAGGTCGTATATGGCCATGAGGGTGACCATTTATCAGGACACGATAGGAAACCGAACGGATACATCTCATGATCCAAACAATCCACTGCTCCGCAAAACCCATCTTCCGCATTACTGCCTCAACAAAATCCCACTCCACCCGGTCATATGCTTTACTCATGTCCGACTTAATGGCCATTCGTTCCGATTGTCCCGTCGGATTGGTGTTAAGTCCGTGAAACATCTCTTGAGCCACCAGAATGTTATCCGTGATCAACCGCCCAACAACAAAGGCTGACTGGATCTCAGATATAAGAGTAGGCAACAATCTTTTGAGTCTCTGACATAAAAGCTTCGACACTATCTTGTAGCACACATTGCAGAGACAAATCGGTCAAAACTCGGTCATCTCCTAAGGCTTATCTGTCTTTGGAATGAGGCAAATCGGACGAAAGACTTAAATTTTATGCAACAGATGTAGTACAACGACAGACATATTTCATATTCGACAGACTTAATATTGTAAATCTGTCATTCATGGTGACAGATTTATTGTGCTTAATCGACCTTCCCTATTTGACAGACTTTTGTGAGTCTCGTTATAACAGACTTTTCACCACGACAGACTTAATATTCGTGGCTATCAATTTTTTGACAGATTTATCGAATGTTTAACCGATTTAATAATTTTGTTGTGATAGACTTTTATTCTTCCTAATAAATCTGTTATCAAAGTAGACTTATAAATTAATTACTAGTTTAACATCATAATGATTACTGACTTATTAACAATGATAACAGATTTATATTTTGAACATTGTTTCGATGACAGACTATTTAACAAACAAATCAAACTCATAAATTACCGTGGGAGCATTAGAATGACGACAAACTTAACTGATTTTGCGCGACATACTTAATTATGCGACAGACTTTTGACAATTAAAATCTGATATTAATATGAAAAAGTTTTATATGGAAACTACCTAAAATAACGGACAAGTGATTTGGTGTTAGGTTTAGCCGTCGCCTCTTACATATTCATGTCCTCTTTTGAATGTCGATACCTAAGACAATATTTGTAGGAATAAATTGATTTATCAATGGAACAAATTGTGGTTGTTTGTGGGAATTGGATTTTCGAGAAGAATCGATGGATGTTCTACGTTGACAACGATAGAGGCACTAAATTATTGCCTGCTAATGAGGAAACAAGTTATGAACAGTTTCTTGAGATAATTTACGAAGACTATGGCTTGGATAGTAAGTTGATCTACATTACATGCTGCTGAAGAAAACATTATTGAATTTGACACTTGATACACCTCCTGTTAAGGTAGATAATGATTGTCAATTTCAAGGATTCCTCCATCAATTCAAGTCTGATCATATAAGGTTATGTGCATAAGTAAGATTACTCGAGAAAATAATGGAAAATCATCCTTCTATGAACGTTGAAGAAGAAGAAGACCGATTCGATTGTTGTGATGATTCTGATGGCGCATCATCGGAAGAGGACTTTAGTTGCTACGGTCTTCCTCTTGAAGATGCGACTGAGGGTTTAGAATCATGTACTACAAAAGTGAGTGTTAAGTCAAAATATCTCGAAGCTCCGACACATGTTAGGTTGGTATTGAATTCACTTACCGTAGCTGTTGGAGAATGTTATGCATCGAAATCTGCATTGGAAACAAAGTTGAAGATTTTAACAGTTGTAAACCAATTCGATTTTGATGTTGATAGATCATCGCCTACACTTTTAGTTGTCAAGTGTTGGATTAAAGGATGTACGTGGAAAGTCAGAGCAACACCAATTGGAGATTCGATGCAGTTTACTATACGCCAATATGAAGTAAACCACACTTGTTCAGTAACAAAGAGGTCTGGGCGCTCTAGACAAGCGACTGCGGACATACTTGGGTTACTATATGTTGACTTCGTAGGTCGAGTAGAGCCAACAGTGTTGCCAAGTCATGTAGCAACATCATTAAACAAAGCTTTTGGTGTGAAGGTTATTTCATCTCTCTTTGTTACAAGCATTCATAAATCATTATATTTACTATACACATGCAACATTAAACGTAAGTTTTAATATGGACAATGCAGATTGATTATTGGAAAGCTCATCGTACCCTTTAGAAAGCTAGAGATTTGGTTAGGGGTTCAACTGAGAGTGGTTATGCAGATCTACCTACATATCTACGCATGGTTAGAAGAGCCAATCTTGGAACTTTTACACGTTTAGAAGTCGATGGAAGTGGTAGATTCAAATACCTTTTCCTTGCGTTTGGCGCTAGTATAAATGGTTTTCCTTTCAGGAGGAAGGTTGTTATGGTGGATGGTACCTTTTTACAAGGGAGATATAAAGGTACAACAGCATTGCAAGATGAAAATTTTCAGATTTTTCCAATAGTTTTCGTCGTAGTCGCCACAGAAAACGATGAATCATGGAACTGGTTCTTCAAGCAACTCAACTTTATTATACCAGACGACAATGGACTTGCGATAATTCCTGATAGGCACAAATCGATGAGTAATGCAATAAAATATGTGTACCCAAAAGCTAAACGTGGAATATGCACTTACCACCTGTACAAGATTATCATAGTACAGTTTAGAAGACGAGAATTGTTTGGTTTAGTAAAGAAGGCAGCTAATTCTTATCAAATATCTAAATTTGATGCACTATATGATGAGATTAAGTCATCCAACCCGGCATTACACGAATATTTGGAGAGGGCAGGTGTGACTTTGTGGGCACGAGCCCATTTTCCAGGTGATACGTACAATTTAATTACTACAAATATAGCTGAATCCATGAACAAGGTGCTTTCAAGTGCGAGAAGTTTGTCAATCATTAGACTTTTAGAAGCGATCCGATTGATGATGACACGCTGGTTTTCTGTAAGGAAAAATGACGTTGATCGTATGAAGACAACTCTAACTCGTGGTGTTGAGAAGTTACTAGAGGTCATACATTTGTCACTCCTACTAGTATTACTTGTTTTTATAGTTTAAACAATCTAAGTAATTATCGTAACCTATGCAGGGACATGTTCCATATGCCAAGACACTCAATGTGCAGGCGATAGATGGTGATCAATCACAAGTCATGGGTGCATCTTCTTTGCACATGGTGAATTTGATTGAAAGAAAATGTTCGTGCCATAAATTTGATTTGGAGAAATTGCCTTGTGTACATGCGATTGCAGCTGCGAAGACGAGAAAAATCTCAAGAATTTCATTGTGTCATTCGTACTATCGCACAAGATACTTGTTCAATGTGTATTACACTCCAATAATGCCAAGAGACGCATCAATTGCAATACCAGATAATTTAGGGTCACAAGTGTGTTTGCCTCCACAAGTACGCCAACCACCGGGTAGACCTAAAAAATCAAAGTTTAAGTCTTGTTTAGAGAAATGTGTTGTGAAAAAAGACCTCGGAAAGAGCATGTTTGTTCCAAGTGCAACCAAACTGGTCACAATCGTAAGACATATTTGCTTGTGTAAAATTTGTTACTACTTACACTTTCGTATGACTCGCACTATATTTCATTCAGTCATCAGTATTTGTTTGCCCAACAACTTATATGACATTATAATGGAGCATAAATTATAGCATATCGACAAAGATATAACGTCAACAACCTAAAAAACAAAGTTAAGCTACAGTACTTATTTCCAACATGAAATCCGAAACATAAACATACTTATAATGTTAAGGTACATTACCAACATCCAACATAATATCCAAAACAACAACATCCTAAGACAAGACCAAGAGGTCTAAATTTCATCACCGAATTCTTCTAGTAACTCGCCAGCCAACTTTACCCGAAGTGCATGTATCTTTTCATCTTTTAAACCAGTGAAGCCACAACCAACTGCCTGACATTCAATGTACTTTAGAGTGTAAACTCCGCAGTCACCTGAATTTAATTTTTGTGGGACATTCTTGTGCCTCCTTACAACAAATTTCTGGAAGCTTTTCTTGCGTAATTTACCTGATATCATGACATTTTAAAGAGCTAAAAGCATGCGTGCAAAGGGTCAACATTCCTCAATCATGTCTTTCTCATCTTCCACAGCACTCATAATGCTATCAAATACATGAACTACCTCCTTATGTAGGTCGATATCAAGTGCTACCTAATGGTTATTGTTGACGAGGTGATAGAGGTAAAGACGATCCACATCCGTCTACCAAATTTTGTTGTTTGCAAATCTAGCCGGATATTGTCCATTGAACACCTTCGTATAGTTCTCTGGACATGACCATGTTTCTTGATCATACTTTATGAAGTCACTAACCAGCTCCTTGACAAACCAGTGGTCTAAAAAGGCTATTCGTGGTGAGGAAAATGGTGAGGGATTTCTCATTGACCTTTTGTGAAGCATCAACATTGCTGCAACCATATGCTGTGAAATGGTTATAAAGGTTAGAACATGTACAATATATGATTGTTATATCACTAAAATATTAATGTTAGAAGCAACTCACATAATCTCCAAGCTATCTGTAATCCTCAGTGACCCACTTTAGTCTTGGTGTGATTAGCTTCATGTAGAATAGAGTGGAGGAGTCTGCCACACCATCATCTTTACCAAGTTTGTTACAAAACTTTTGGACATAATCAATTACAAGTCTTTCTCTAGATTATTCAGCTAAGGAAACTAAGTAAGAAGTTAAGAATAGAATGACTTACGAGTCTTTCTCCAGAAAAGTCATTAGATTTTTTAGTTTTGCTTCTTCCAATATATCTAAAAGATCATAATAGCCATCCCACACTGATTTCTTTGTTATGATCCTTTTAACAGTTGAATTCCCAACAAAAGAGCTACTTGCGTCTTGGTCAACTGTGTTTTGCGTTTTCCTGCAGAACCATCCATATTTTGGATGTAATCCAACATGCCATCAAGTGCCTTGTCGAGGTTACCATACTTCACCCTATCCCCTGGGTCTGACCAGGTCAGAGAAGTATCTACGAGCTTCGGTTTATTGTCATCAGGCTCCTTCACCTTCTTCTTGCCTCCAGGTTCTTCTTTCACTATCTTCACCTCTTTCTTTTCAACTTGGTCTTCCTTCACATTAGCTTCTGCAGACTATTTATTCACTGGCTTTTTTGTAGCAACCTGTTTCTTTATTATCTTCTTCGCAGCAGGTTCTTTCTTCGCAGTAGGATCCTTCTTTCATGCTGGCTCTTTCTTCACAATCGCCTTTCTCTTGAGAGCATGCTCTTTTCTGCTTGTAGGCTCTTTCTTCACAATTACATGCTTCTTCACAACAAGCTCCTTCTTTCCTGCAGCTCTTTCACCATTTCTTCTGCAGGGATCACTTCTAAGGTAACATCATCCTTTTTGACCACACACTTTGTAGGTAAATCTTTTTGAGATGTTTTTTTGGTTTGAACCATCTATAACTAGGAAAAATAAGAAGAAGATTAGAGTAGCAAAAGGAAACTTACATATTGAAAAAATACAAAAGAAGTAAATTTACTAACCAATTCATTTTTAGCAACTTGTTCACCTCTGGTGCCACTGTAGTCAGACATTGGCAGCCTCTGTCTTATTTTGAGGACCTTCTTTTTGTTTAAGAGCTTTGATATGTTGTTCAAGATCAGCAATTTTTTGTCGAAGCTCTATCTCCAAGCCATTGACTCTACCATTTACTGCTTTGTGGACAGTTTCATTTAGTTGTGAACCTACTTTCTCAGCAACTCTGACATCAATTGCTTATACTTTATCTGACAATTTCTTAACAAAATCAACGAGACCAACAAGGGGCAAATCCTCCTGCAAACAAAAACAATTAAACAACTTCAACAGTTACACTTTCAAAACCATGTAACTCATAATACAACAAAATACTTGTCTTTGTGGTTGATTTAATATCA
Organism: Anastatica hierochuntica; assembly: GCA_900406275.1. Taxonomy (NCBI): domain Eukaryota; kingdom Viridiplantae; phylum Streptophyta; class Magnoliopsida; order Brassicales; family Brassicaceae; genus Anastatica; species Anastatica hierochuntica. Next base: position 8,672 of record OVAN01002629.1, read on the forward strand.
GAACTTTGATGAAAATTCTTCTTCTTCTTCTTACTATTTCCCTCATCAGCAGCTTCATTTGACCTCTTTGTACCCATGGTTTGCACATCTGAATCCCAAGCTGTCTCATCTAATTTCTCTGTGATAATGTCCACTAATAGGTTGTCCAAAACTTCATCTACTTCTTTGTCTTCCCATGGGGGATACATATTTAACAGTGGCTTCTCCAAAAGATGATTAACTCTAACCTGTCAAATAACATATATTAACAGTCACATTAACAAGCATATATGGATTAATCAACAAATAAGCAACTAATTAAAAGAATTCATATATACCTTCTGATACTTTTCTGTCTCCTCTGCAAAGAATTCTTCCCACTTCCAACGTGGTCGAGAACTTTCCCAAGAAAGAAGAGGAATTCTAGGTTTCTCTATTTTGTTCCCAAACTTTTCTCCTAACCCTGGAACATACTCGAATGCCCATGTGAGCAGAGTATGAACACAGCCACGCATAGTGTAACTTCTAGCTCCTTCATATGACACCACATTTACAGAGTTTATAAGTTCATTAAAACCTATTCTACCCCATGGATATCTATCAAACACTTCAAAGTCAAACACTCTCTTAGCAGCAGCTAAAGGTATCCTACTAGCTAGTGACATACCATAAATTGCAATGCTAAGTATGCAAAGCAACCCCATCATCATTCTCTCCTCAAATCCCCATTTTCTGCAGTCAATAATCTTCTTTGTCAGCTCCTTCAACTTAGGACCACTTGAACTAGGGACACCTAATCGTTGCCAAAACTTTGTATGATCGATATCCACCTCTTCCCTACTTTCTAAAGGCTCACAATTAAGACCAGTAATGCTTTCATACTCAAAAAGAGAGAACCAAAGTGGCTGACCTCCTATTAGTGACCATATCTCATGAATATTTCTGATATACAATTGGTTGGTTAGGAAATGGTGAATTAAATTGGCTGACCAAATGTAGTCCATATCCTTAAGCCTAAGTAAAACACCTATGGATGATTTTTTCAGGCTTTTCCAAACATCTAGTCCTACAGCTTCTTTTACCATACACAATGCTGAGAGTTTAAAGTAATGATTCATACTCTTATCTTGCATAGGAGCTTTCCCCTTTGGATACAATCGTGGGGGATATCTCATCCGACCATTTGATGGAGCCATATCTGGAAAATAACAAAAGCAAAAAAGACCATTTGATGGAGCCATATCTGGAAAATAACAAAAGCAAAAAAGTCAGATCGTGGAAACTAGAAAACCATAAAAAACATAGTTACAATTGCATTTAAAAGCATAGTTCAGTACAAAGCTGTAAATTCAGCAAACAACAATTACTTCCCACATTAATCAAGCCTTTCTGTAAACATAATCAACTACAAAGCTAAAAATTATTCAAACTACAGTTACATCTAAAATCATAATTCACTACGAAGATGTAAATTAAACAAAATCAAGTTATTCTCCAAATTAATCTAGCACAAATTAACACACTTGGAACCTTAATCTTTTCTAGCTACAATATTGAAGGTAGAAGATAGCAATGTAAGAAATATGACAGTATCAAGCTAGGAGTTACAAACCTCTAAACTTGAAAATTGACAAAATCAAACTACCAATACTATAAAAATCAATCAAATACAAACAAACATAGTACTAGAAATCATAGTTATGTATTCACAATAAACTCGTATGATTCATTTGTAAAAAACCATCTAAACTCTATAAACAGAAAACTGATCGCATTAAAATCATAGCTATGTACTCGCATATGAACTTAATCATTATTAACACACGATAGTTTGGTAAACCTTGAAATCGTGAATCGTGATCTCACCCTGAAATAATAGCTATGTAATAGGAACTTAACACCAAGTATGAAACCTTTACCTAAATCATGTTTTCGCCTAGAATCGTGATGAAAGACATCGCTTTGCCAAACTCGGGATGAGAAGATACGATCCTTTTCCGATTTCTAGGGTTTTTGTTTCGCAAAATTAGTCGTCGATACAAAGGTCTAAGAGATAAACAAGCTCCTAGAGGCTACGAAATCAAGGTGCCATCATGATTTCACCCAACAACAATCGTGAAATCGAGGGTTTGGGTTTTGGAGATTTTGTGTTCTAAAGAGAAAGAACACAACGAGGAGTTTTTTCAAGCTCCTAGAGGCTAAGAAATGAAGGTGCAATCACGATTTTTCTTGTAACAATCCTGAAATCGAGGGTTTGAGTTTTGGGGATTTTGTGTTCTAAGGAGAAAGAACACAAAGAGGGTTTTTTTCTTTTATGTTTTTTTCGACGAAGACACTTAATAGTATTGTTTGCTTTTTAAACAATTTTAATTTCCAATATCTGTAAAATAAATTGCTTTAATATAACACGATTTAAGGTGTGGAAAGATTGTTATTTCATTTAGTTTAGATGATTTTTTAGTCTACTTCGATCGGAATTTTTTAAGTGTGTTAATCTAGTAATTTCGCATAAGATTTGTGTTATTTGAAGTAATTTCCCTTTAAATACATATGATACAATAACATGAACGAGGAAAAGGTGGATTGCAGAGTCGAGATCGAAATCTCTTTCTATAAATCTTTAGATGCTCCATAGTGTGACAGATCGATGACAGTAAGAATCCCAGGTTACAACTGCTTACTAGACTATTTTGCATCACCCGAGAATAAAAACTAACAAACTATATTTCTGTGTTGTACTCTCAAAATTTAAAGCCAAATAAAAATAAACAATGAAAAAAGAAACTCATATGAAAGATTGATTTTCATGAATGATTTGATGTCTATCATCTATCCAAAGAGAAGGTGAAGAGCCTTTCAATTTATAGGCTTACTAGGTGGTGTCCGCGAATTCGCGGGTGTAAGCAGGAGTAAATAAAATACGTAGGTCAAAGAATCGAAGTGCATCCGACCCAAAAAATTGATACCGAAACTGAGCCGAAATCGATAAAATATTTGTATGGATACGAAACTTCAATACACGAAAAACGGAAACCGATCTTGGCACGAATCAAAATATTTCGAGTGCCCTAAACTACCTAACATAAAATTATATACATAGATATAGTAGTTATTTTAGATTTAACATCCAAAACATCTATGTCTTCGATTATTTTATAGTAATTAAAATATAGTTGTTATTGAGTTTATTTCACAATTTCATTATTATGCAAATCGCGGTCGTACTTGAAATCAAAGGAAAAGTATTTTATCGTCAATATAAATAACATTATAAAAGAAAATAATATAAGAAATATGAACTAAAAAAAATAATAAAAATAAAAAATCAGAAAGAACACTACTGTAAAATTTGAGGTTTGTTTACCTCTTTTGGTACTGTTTAAGACTCTTCGGGATAGCTCTTAGTGCTTCAGTATGATCGAATGATGGCATTTGTCAAGCTTATCTTTTTGGTTCTTCATGATATCATCACTTTGTTCCAAGAATTTTGAATTAAAGACTTAGCTTGATTGGCAGTCTTTAACATCCTTCTCTAGTATAAAATGAATGTTTGGAATGGTCCAGGAGATGGTTTAGAAGATTTGATCCGCTTTCTTGCCAAAGTTGAAAAACTAATTTTTAGGCATTCTGCTTCTGACACCGGTCGACTGCAATACTGTGGCACACTCCATTATTTTGTTAGTTGTCACCCAGTCACGGCAACTTTCAGGTTTGTTCTTGAGTCCGAATTTTTTTTCTTGATTTTCTAAAATCCTGCAAAAATTAAAACCAACTATTAGACATCTAAATAAGTCCAAGAATATTAAAAATAAAAATTAAAACCATGTGGGTTGCCTCCCTCAGCGCTTGTTTTGAGTCTTTAGCTCGACTCTTTCCACTTTTTAGGTGTGATCGGTTTCCACTAAAGGAATTGTGGTTCCTTTAGCTTCTTTGGTCTCTGAAATTGGTGTTGTAGAGGGTGATTTGAGATCATCAAGCGTGCCTCCAATAGCTTCATAAATCACAATTGCCTTCGGGAATAGCTTAAAAGAGTTCTCGAGCTTCTTTTATAAATTTCATCGTTCTTCACATCAAGACCAATAGGGATTCGGATCATGACTTTAACATAGGATGCTGCAAACTTGTAAACCTCTTCCTCTTCTTCATCCACTTCCAAGAAAGGGTCAGTTTGTACCTCGATGGCACAAGAGTCTCTACTTGCATCCATTTTCGTCGGTTTTGAAGAAATTGGTGTTTTGATGGATGTAACTTCTTTCTTTGAGACTTGTTGTGTCTTATGGCTATCTCCAGGGTCTCGACTGACCTTCTTGTCCTCCAAAATAGCTTCATTTTTTTCTAGAGTTGTAGCTCATAGCAGGGTAAAAGACTTGTTTGTTCACTCTTGCTAAGCTAATCCTTTTGTTGGGAAAATCAAAGATTTCTCCAGCAACAGCTAAGAATTGGGAGCTAATGATCAATGGGTTTTTCTTCCATCCTTAACTTGAAAGTCAGTAGGTATGATAAATCATCTTACTTCAAGCAAGACTTGCGGCAAAAATCCATATGGTGTGGATGTAGACATATCAGCATACTCGATAGAGATTCAAGATGGTCGAAAGTTTGAGAGCCCTAAGTCTAGAGCCATGTTTAGTAACATCATATTCACTTAGCTCCTGTATCACATAAGTAATCATCAATCCTAAATTTATTTATTGAGCAAGGAATGATGAACTTTCATGGGCATTCGATCTTCTCTAAAGGAATCGTCTTGAGTCTCTTCTTGTAAGCTCTCTTAGATTCATTTGGTAAACGATCTAGAGGTGATTCCCCTACAGAATTGAGGTCCTGAATAGGTGTCTTAGAAGTAGACATGACCTCCTTAGCTTCCTTTAAGTTGGCGACCTTACAGAAGGATTTCGTCGGGTATGTTTCTTAACGACTTCACCCGTTTGAGTGATTTGAACTTCAAGTTTCTAGAAATGAGTAACAATGGCTTCATATTATTTTGTAGGATCATTGTAGACATTTTCCAGCCTCTCATTAACCTCCTTGTGATTTTTTTTCATCTCTTGAGAGATTTGCTTTAGCATTGTCTCAAGCTTGCTCTCTTGTAGATTTGATGCATTGCCTTAAGGATAAGCGAATGATTGCTTCACTTGATACATTCTTTTGTTAAAACGTTATTGCTTAGGCTGATAGGAAGTTTCTTGTTGTGCGTTTTGAGGCGGATATTACTGCTCTTGAGGGTTCTCTATGTTAGTGTTCCGATAGGACAAATTTGAGTTATTTCGGTATCCTTGGTTGTATCCGTTGTTTCCGAAATTTCCACCAATGTAGTTCACTTCTTCTTCATTCTCCTCTGTTCCATCTTCTATATACTCCATATTTGGAGCTTTATTGGCATCTCCAGTGGTCTCGACAACATGAACTCCTCATATATCTTTTAGTTGTTGAGAAATCATCGTCTTTAACTCTGAAATTTGCGTGGCTTCTGTTGAATTGATGGCTCCATGCACGTTTATATCATAAATAGGACCACAATTGATGTCACTAGCAGCTAGGTTCTCGATCAAAAGCTTGGCTTCAGGCATCTATTTGGTCATAAAGCTTCCATTGCTGGTCGTGTCTAGAAAAAGCTTGTACTTATGGTCGATACTATTGTAGAAGATGTTCCATAAATTTCTTTCAGAGAAATCATGGTTTGGGCAATCCCTTGTGTACTCCTTTAACCTTTCAATGCTTCATAAATTATTATGTAGGTCCTTGTTGAAAGCCTGAGATTTTGCTTCAAATGGAGATCGATCTCTGCTTATTGTAGAATTGGTTCAGAAATGTACCTTTGTATTCGTGCCACGTGGTGATGGATTGTGGTGGCAGTGACTTCATCCATCTAATAGCCTTATCATCCAGTAAGAATGTAAAGAGCTTGCACTTAAAGTAGTTCGGTGGAACTCCATTTGTACGTGTAGTACTGCATATCTCTTCAAATGTGTCGATATGGTCAAGTAGATGTTCTGTGGACAATCCATGGAATTGATTTTGCTTCACCAAGGCTATGATCTGAGGTTTAATCTCAAAATTATTCCTTTGAGGTTGAGGAGGACGAATTGGATTCCTATCAAGAAGAATGCATCAGAAGAATCAAAGTCTCCAATAGTTGGAGGATGGCGAGGCTGATTCTAATGAGCTCATCCTTGAGGGGGACTGATTCTGAGGTAAAGCTTGGTTAATCAAGGCTTGAAATAGTTGTGGAAGGTTTTTTAATCCAACTAAATTCCCAGCTAGAGTTTGTTGTCGGTTATCCACTCGAACATGTACATTTCTTCTTCCTGGTTGGTTTGGTGGAACGGAGGCAGCACCAACCGTTCTTGTAGGTTTTCTTGGACTCCTTGAAGTCCTACAACAGCAGGTAAATGGCGTGAGGTGGAAGAGGGAAGCAGGAGCGACGGGAAGTCCATGGCCAGCAGCTACATCTCTTTGTTCATTGAGAACAGTTTGATTGTGCGCAAGGAGGATTCTAGTTCGGATTTTCCATAGCAGCTAATGTTTCTCTCTTTTGTCTCGTTAAGGTATGTTCAATGATATCAATAGGAGGATTGGCTGTAGATGGATCGTCCAAAGAAGGTCTCCTTTGCATAAAACCTGAAAGAAAAAAACGAAAAAGAAGTAAAAACTAAAAAAAATGTTATAGACTAAAATCAATAAAGAAAAGTTTGTTGGTAACAAATCAAGTCCCCGACAACAACGCCAGAAATCTTGATAGCATGTTAAGTTTCACCCGAAATGCACTAGTGCTGCAAGTAAAAAGCATAGTTGCAGTACTTCAGGTTACCGATCCCACGAGGAAGCTGATCTTACACTACGAATTTCAGAATCAATTTAAGCTAAAACATAAAATAAAAAGGTTGTTTGGTGAGTTTAAAAATAAAAGACAGCAGCTTAAAATAAATAAAAGGATGTAAATCAATGGGAAAAGGCGTTACGCATATTGGAGATTCGCAGCGAATCATGTATCAAAGAAGAAACCGATTTGTTTAAGGATTAGAATTAAGCAATGTCTAGAACTTGAAAACACTAATTAAGATCCTCTCTACTTTCGAGGTTCAGGATTTATGCTTAGTATCAAGGGACTTCGGCTTTCGTACGACCTTAAAGTAAATAAGCATGCATTATGGATTCAGGTTTTGATAAGTTCACTGAGCCAATGCGATCTACTTTCGAAGCCTCCTTGTAACTCAGCTTGTCAAAGATTTAGTTCAGGGGATTTAACAAGCTTTTGGAAATAAAATCTATTTATGAACAGATTATTAGATGCGCAAGTAGGTAATCATTCATAAAAATCAACCGAGACAAAGACTATATGAATCCCTAACCAAATACTAGCATTTCATGATAAGATGATCTCTTTGAGAAGTCTAAAGACCTAACTAATGAACTACTCAGACATGGAGCATGAAAAAAAGCAAGCAATCAATGAGAAAAACATCATAGAATAGATCAAGAGTAAAGAAAGCTTCTCTATAAACAAATATGGAATGGATCTCTCCAAAGAACACTTGAAAACTTGAAGAACAAAGAAAAGATCTCTCAAAGATTTGGACGGCTTGTAACTCTCTGTAAAAATGTCGTGGCTCTCTTTCTAAAGGCTAAAAACAATTATTTAAAATATTATAGCTTATTAGGTCGTCCTTGGTTATGTCGGTTCTTGTGCAATCAAAATCGGTTAAGCGAACCAAAATATATGAGATAAAATATGACCACGAAATGTATCTATGACCGAAGTGTGACAAAATGGGCGCTTGGCCGGGAGTGGCATCTCCTTCACCCGGTCACAGCTTCCATCTTGCCCCACTTGCTTCATTTCCGAGACAGACAAACACGTCTTCGCTTAAATGGCTATAACTTCTTGGTCACAGCTCCAAATAACCTCAAACCACATGCATTTGAAAAATAACTCAAAATGACAACATTTGACCAATGAATGGAATACCTTCGTTTATGATGATCTTTCTGATGCTAAGAATCTTCCCAGATTTGTAAAATGCAAAAACTCAAGTGTTTGAGCATCTGTCTTCATGATCCGTCAATGAAACTTTCTTTGTAATATGAATGAGGTCAAACTAGCATGTTTCTCCATCCTTTTTTATTATTTAACGTGATTAGTCCCTAAAAATCATAAATAATAGAATACTACCTCTAAAGGTCGAAAAAGCATTAAAAATTTTCAAATAAATAAGTAAAAATCCAACTAAAATGGTAAAATCATAGTGTTATCAGGATGAGAAATCCTCCTATTGCAAGCAACACGTAGGCAAAAATCCATATGGTGTGGATGTAAACATATTGGCATACTCAATAGAGATTCGAGATGGTCGAAAGTTTGAGAGCCTTAAGACGAGAGCCATGGTTAGTGACATAATATTCACATTTGCTCTACTATCACATAATCAATCATCAATTTTCATTTTATTTATTGAGCAAAGATCGATGAACTTCTTTGGGCATTTGATCTTCTCTAGATGAATCTTCTTGAGTCTCTTCTTGTAAGCTCTCTTGGATTCGTTTGGTAAACGTTCCAAAGGTAATTTCTCTTGAGAATTGAGGTCTTGAAGAGGTTTCTTATCAGTAGATACAACCTCTTTAACTTCCTTTGAGTTGGTGACTTTGCAGAAAGATTTCGCCGGGTATTCTTGTTTCTTGACAGCTTCACTTGTTTGAGCAATTTCAACTTGAAACTTCTGGACATGAGTGGTAATGGCTTCATACTTTTTTGTAAGCTCATTGTAGACATTTTCTGGCCTCTCATTAACATCCTTGTGTTTTTGTTTCATCTCTTGAGAGATTTGGTTCAACATAGACTCAAGTTTGCTCTCTTGTTGATTTGATGTATTTGCCTGAGGATAAGTGAATGGTTGCTTCACTTGGTAATTCCTTTGTTGAAAGGTTGTTGCTTAGGCTGATAGGAAGCTCCTTGTTGGATTTTTTGAGGTAGATAGAACTGATATTGAGGGTTCTCGGCATTAGTGTTATGGTAAGACATATTTAAGTTGTTTCGATATCCTTGGTTGTATCCTTTGTTTCCGAAATTTGCACCAATTTAGTTTACTTCTTCTTCATTCCCCTCTGTTACATCTTCTAAATACTCCATATTTGGAGCTCCAGTAGCATCTTCAATGGTCTCAACAGCATGAACTCCTCGTCTATTTTTTAGTAGTTGAGAAATCATCGTCTTTAGTTCTGAATTTCGTCCGGCTTCCGTTGAAGTATCGGATCCACGTATGTTTCTATCATAAATAGGACCACTATTGGCGTCACTAGCAGCTTGGTTCTCGATTAGAAGTTTGGTTTCAGGCACGAATTTGGTCATGAAGTTCCCATTGTTGGTTGTGTCTAGAGAAAGCTTGTACTTATGGTTGATACCGTTATAGAAGATGTTCAATAGATTTCCTTCAGAGAAACCATGGTTTGGGCAATCCCTTGTTTACTCTTTGAATCTTTCTAATGCTTCATAAAAGGATTTGGTAGGTCGTTGTTGAAAGCATAAGATTTTGCTTCGAATGGAGCTCTATCTTTGCTTAGTGCAGAACTGGTTCAGGAATGGAACCTTGTATTATTCCCAAGTAGTGATGGGCTAAGGTGGCAGCAACTTCATCCATCTAAGAGCTTTATCATTCAATGAAAATGTAAAGAGCTTGCACTTAAAGTAGTTTGGTGGAACTTCATTTGTGTGTGTAGTACTGCATATCTCCTTAAATGTGTCGATATGGTCAAGAGGATGCTCAGTGGACAGTCCATTGAATTGGTTTTGCTTCACCAAGGCTATGATTTAAGGTTTAATCTCAAAATCATTCCTTTGTGGTTGAGGGGGACGAATTGGATTCTTATCCAAGAAGAAAGCATCAGAAGAATCAAAGTCTCCACTAGTTTGAGGATGACGAGGCTGATTTTGTTGTGCTCGTCTTTGAGGGGGTTGGTTCAGAGGTAAACCTTTTTGAATTAAGGCTTGAAGTAGTTGTGGGAGTTTTTGTAATCCCACTAGATTCCCAGGTGGAATTTGTTGTTGGTTATCCACTCGAACAAGTGCATTTCCTCTTCTGGGTTGGTTTTGCGAAATGGGGGCAACACCAAGAGGTCCTTGTGGATTTTCTTGGACTCCTTGAAGTCCAAAAACGCCAGCAAGGTTGGTTTGAGGTTAAGAAGAAAAACTTGGCCGACGTCAATTTCATGGCTAACAGCTACATCTACTTGTTCAACAAGAATTACTTGATTGTCCACAAGATGTGGTTGTCCGTGAGGAGGATTCTTGTTCGGATTCTTCATAGCAGCTAATCTCTCTCTCTCTCTCTCTTTCTCTCTTGTGTCTTTGAGAGACGTTCAATGATTTCTATAGGAGGATTGGCTGTAGATGGGTCATCCAAAGAAGATCTCCTTAGCATAAAGCCTGAAAAGAAAAACGAAAAAGACATAAAAACTTAAAATTAAAGTGTTATAGATTAAAATCAATGTAAGAACTCGTAGGCAACGAATTAAGTCTCCGACAACAGCACCAGAAAGCTTGATGCGGTGTTAAATTTCACCTAACAGTATAGCTGCAAGTGAACAGCGTAGTTGTAGTACTTCAGGTTATTGACTCTAAGAGGACTTGGATTTTACGCTACGAATCTCATGATTGACTTAACCTCAAACAGAAAATAAAAATATTGTTTTGTGAGTGTAAAAATAAAAGACATCGACTTAAAGTAAATGAAAAGGTGTAAATCAACGGGGAAAAGTGTTAGTCATATAAGACATTCACAGAGAATCATGCATCAAAAAACGATAATGTTTAGGGATTAGAATTAAGCAATGTCTAGAACTCGAAAACACTAATTTAGATCCTCTCCACTTTCGAGGTTCGAGATTGTATGTTTAAATAACTAAGGGTCAACGCCTTTTGGACGGCCTCGTAGAGACTAAACATGCATTATATGGATTCAAGTTTTGATAAGTTCATTGAGCCAAGGCGATCTACTTTCAAAGCCTCCTTATAATTCAGCTTGTCAAATATTTAGAGTCAGATGATTTAACAAGCTTTTGGAATGAAAATATACCTACGGACATACTACTAGATGTGCATTAAAGTAAACATGCAATAAAATCAACCAGATGAATTCAGGACATGTTCTATTGTTCCTAATAGTCATCAAGCAAAGCTTATATCTTTGGCAATATCTTTGGCAAAACTTACTATTTTGGATGAAGCACCCATGATGAACAAATACTTTTTTGAATCGATACATCGCAGCTCATGTGACATTGTTGGAAATCAAAGAGAGTATAAGCTGTTTGGTGGGAAAGTTATGGTATTTGGTGGAGATTTCATGCACGTGTACTGGATGAACTAGACAAGATATAGTTGGAGCATCGTTGACATCATCTTATCTATGGCAGTATTGCAAGGTTTTGAAACTTACTAAAAATATGAGGCTATTAGCTTATATAAGTGCACAAGCAGCTGAAGATATTTAAGAGTTCTCCCAATGGATCTTAGATATTGGCGATAGTAAAATTAATGAGCAAGACGATGGAGAAATTGTCATTCCTGATGAGTTTTTTATCACTGAAATTTCCAATCCAATAGATTCCATAGTAAGGGCAGTTTAAGGTGATTCTTTAGTCAATCCAATGATCCTATATTTTCCAAAAACGTGTTATTTTGTGTCCTACAATGACGATGTTGACATGACCAACAATTACATGCTTTCGAATTTGCCAGGTTTTTCTCCATACTTGACAAGGTATATATATACATAATGGTATAGCGTAGTTTTTTTTCGCAAACTTAGGTTTATATGATTGATGAACTTAATCATAATCTATTATAGGGGAAGATAGGACATATTTGAGCTCAAGCAGTATTTGCACTACAGATACAAATTTCAATGGAAGTAAAATATACTCATAAGAGTATCTCAAAAATATAAGGGTTTCTGGGTTATCTAACTACGTCTTAATATTAAATAACGGTGCACATGTTATGTTGCTAAGGCATATAGATCCGAAGAACAGTTTGTACAATGGAACATGACTCCAGATATCTCATATGGATGATCATGTTCTTGAAGCGATAGTTCTGACAAGAAATAGAAAAGTAGTCAGTAAAAAGTTTTTACTTTTCTTTCTAGGATTCTTATTTATCCATCTAACATAAGGTATCCGTTTAAAATGACACGCATACAATTTCCATTGGTTATCGTATTTGCCATAACCACAAATAAAAGCCAAGGACAAACTCTAAAACAGGTTGGACTCTACCTTCCAAGGTCTGTTTTTTGCATTAACAATTGTATGTTGCTCTGTCTAGAGTATCTTTGAAGCATGGCTTGAAGATTTTGATAACAGAAAAGTATGGTAAACCTTAGAAATATACAATGAATGTTGTTTTCAAAGAGATTTACAGAAAATTACCTTAAAATCCTAATTTATGTTTTGTATTCTTTGCATTTGACATATGTTTTGCGAGAATTATATAAATTTTGCAATAGATTATAAATAAATTAACTAAATATGTTGTTATTTTATGTGTATTTTGCTTAATTTCTAGTCATTTTCTATATTTGGAGATCAGGAAATCGACCAAGATCTAAACTGTGATTTGGAAATATCTATAAACTAGGTGGTGCCTACAGATTCGCGGGTGTAATTAGGATGGAAAAAATACTTGAATCCGAAGAATCGAAGCGTATCTGATCCAAAAAAGTGATACAAAATCTGAATCGAAATTGTAAAATATTTGTATGAATGTAAAACTTCAATAGACGAAAAACCAAAACCGATCTCGGCACAATTCGAAATATTTCGAGTATCCAAAAATATCTAACTTATAATTACATACTTAAATATATGTGTTATTTTAGTTATAATTTCCAAAACATTTAAAATACATGAAAATATCCGGATTATCCCAAAAAATTTGATTGTTGAGATTTTTTAGATATATTTGCATTTTTCTACATAATTTAAATGGGTATCAAACCTGCAAAGATAAGAACCGAATAGAACTTAAACATCTAGCTCTAAAATCTTGTAATCCGAATTAACACGACTGAACTCAGACGATACATGAACACTTGTTCAAACGCTCACCCTTAGATAAAAGTATTATATGAAAGATTTCACTATAATGTGATACTTTATGTTTACTAATCATATTAAAATATATAATATTTGTTATATATTTTCATTTATAATAATTAAAATGTGATTTTATTGTTATGATATTTTCTAATATATTAAATTAAAAATGAAAAAATATTCAGTTGTTTGGTTAGCAATTACTCAGTAAAGAACAGACTTTGTAAATGAAAAAACCATTATAAGATCTCCATCAACTATTCAAATTTTTTTTTAAATATTGAATGTAAAGATTTGTTATTTTACTCGATTTTTTCTTAAATTATTTCTACTTCAGTTGTCTTGTAAATCAAGTTAAAAAATCAATTTTGTACATCGAACATTTTATACACAAACAATAAAAATCAATATTAACATGAAAAATATCAAAATTTCTATAAAAATATCGATAATTTAATGTAGAGCATATAAGATTGAATTCCGTGTAAATGTGGTGATATGTATGATTTCGATTACTATTTTACTTTCCACGTAAGAATCAATATGAATTAATTTATACCTAAAAATTTTTATTCGATATACAATGAATCTAGAAAAACAGTCGATATGAATTAATGTATTTATAGTTTTTATATGAAAAATTTTATTAATGTTAAACAAGGATTAATTTTTCCATTAAATCTACATATTAACTTTCTATAAATTTTTTCATCAGTGTAAATGAAAAATTCTATGATTCTATTTATTTGCAACATTAAATATTTAATATTTTATGATCTATAATTTTAAAAACTAATATAAGATGATTTTGATTCAAAATATTTTGTAATCCGAAATACATACTATAGATATTTTATTTTTAAAAATAAAGATGGTATAACATGGTCGTGCATCTACCTAATTAATTTACCCAATCAACTCAACTAACATTGTTTTATAAATAGGCTATAGTTAAAAGAACTAATTAACATCATTCTCTTGTGAATTGACTCAAAATACATGTTGAGGAGATTGTTGTATGTCGAGAGGACCGTTGCACGTATTTTATGACCATGAAACAAATTATATTAAAATGAAAATTATGAATAACATATAATATATGTACAACAAAGACCATGTTGTTATAATAATAACACAATTTATGTTTGAACGATCTTTAATAATCTAATAAATATATAATTCGTTGCTCAGATCTTACTCATATATAACTTAAGTGTACAACAAAGATTGAATTTTGTCACATGCATGCAAGTAAGTATATTAACGCGCATGCAGTATTAAAGTGCTTTGTTAGAAAGAGTTATAAACAAAAATAAACATTTAAATATTCTTTTTGATTCGTTCAAATAGCCTCGAGAGTTTCAGGAGATGAAGAACATTGACGCCAAACATGAAGTACTTTCATGTTTATGCTCCAATTATCTACGTAATATTTTAAGATCATTGATTAAATCAATTTTTAGTAACGACATCGGGCGATTTTTTCACTTGGTAGATGATAAGTTCGGTCATGCATTTTTTATATGTTACAACCACCCATATTTATACATTTCAATAATCTTGGAAGCCAAGATATTTTAATAACTATTTACAAAGTTATCCCAATGATTAGTTGCCATTTTCCATATTTGTTAATCAGATTTATAGGAAATGTCCTTAAACCGTTAAAGTTGAATGCCTTGTAATTATGAGTTAGTGGAAGCAATGATTTTTTTCCGATTCAAATTAATAAATTCGTACCTAAAAAAGAAAAATAATTCTTGACAATAATAATAAATACGTTAAAGTTAATGGAGGCAATAATTTTTTTTCCTATTCAAGTTAATAAATTCATATCTAAAGAAGGAAAGTTAACAATGCAATTTATAATTTTGTATTCTAAAGAAGGAAAATTATTTACTTTATTAAAATTATATAACTTTATACACTAACATACTTTTATGGATTTATTAAAAATGTATGTTTATGCTAGGTAAGTGTATGTTTAAATTATGTGAGAATATAATAATATCCAATAAAATGGTGTATGTGATTTATATAAAAAATAATACTTAAACTCACACATTTATAATGTACATAACAATTTTCTGATTTATAATGTATATATTTTTCAAATATATGATAATTCAAAAATGGTGATCAAATTTGTATATTTTTATTTCATCTTAAAAATTTGATAATTCAAAGATGGTGCTTAAATTCGAGTGAACACTTCTAATTAATGTGTAGTTGACAAAAAAAAAAGATGGTGCTCAAATTTGTATATTTTTATTTCATGATATTCTATTTCGAGTTTCAGGTTCATGATCAAAAATTTTAGATTTTTCAATTATATCAAATTCCGGGTTCGAGTTTAGATTTTAGATTTTTGGAATTTTCAAGTTTCCTCAGATATTTGTGTAACGTCCATGTCCCGAGGGAACCGGAATGCTCCAAATGGAACCGTCAAAACCGGAGCAAACTTCACCAACCGGTCAATTATTTCGCTTCTAATTTCATCTGCACAACACCAAAAGGAAAACGGAGGAAAAGAGAGGGGTGAACGACTTTCCAAACAAGTCACTCAGTGAGAGCGGACCCGACTCCGCCTCACCCGCTACTTGATTAACCCCGCTAGACTAGGCCTAACGCCATCCCACAGTAAGCAAAGAGAGACACCTAACGTGCCATTCAAGCAACTACCAAACAAAAATCTTTTTAGACCAGATTCAGACTCCTTAGACACTTCCTTTTGGAAAAAAAAACTCATTTCCTAGAAACCTAGCCCACGAGGATCCTTTGAACTTTGGTCTCTAACTTTCCCGAGTAGCGCGCCTCCCTCGCCCAGATCTCACTGCAAATGAGTCCGCAACTTCAAGCTCAACTAACATCAATCATGTTGCTTACATAGCTCAACTGATGTCGAACCGTTCGATGATGTCAGCATCCTCACGGCCGAGTGTGCCTCCAAATTTCGGCGTACGCACTCGAGCGGGGTATGCCTCCGAATTTCGGCGTACGTACCCCTTGATAATCCCTCCTTGCAATCAGAGTCTTACCCATTGCACCACAGGGAAGCGGCCAACCGACCCGCTGACAGCAACACAGCCTCCAGTAGACTCCACATCTACTGTAGGGACTAACCATCTAGACACACACAAATCACAGGTTCTTCTAGACCTAACTTCCTTTTTGTGCAATTCTCAAACAATACTAGTTATCCCTATCCCTTTTAAGACTCAGGTTAACACAGACTCTCTATCCTAGGCTCGGCTTAGTGACCCAATTCACATAATTGCACTTAGGCATATATGTCTTTACGACTAGTAATACATATTACATTTAATTATTTGTGTCGAGACTTATAGTTGGGCACTGGCTGAAATTAAACCTAGGCTAGAGAAGTTAACCGAATAACGAATGAGAACGAAGGCGGGAACTCCTCACCTTAGCCACATCGAAGAGATGACTCTAGGACTACTGACTGACGATCCTCCTTCTGAGCTTTTACCTCACGATGACCCTCCGTCATCCTTCTTCTCCTTTGCTGAACCCCCTTCCGAAAAGGGGCCTGGAATAGGAACCTGAATTAGACCTCAAACGAGAACCTACCAAAAACGAAAACTTACTATTTATGGAAACCTGCCATAAATAGAAGTTACCCAAAAAGGAAACCTTCCCGGAAAGGAAAGTTAACAAAAATGGGAACATGCCCAAAAAGGAAACTTTCCTAGAGAGGAAACTTACCAAATATGGAAACCTACCATATTTAGAAACTTTCCAAAACAGTTAACCCGGACATGTGCAAAACGGTAACACACTTACCGAGGAAAAGGAAACGGTCTCAAGAACGTCTCGGGTCGTCCGTGACTTCCCGGAAACGAGAGCTCAAAGTTCTTCAACTTCCTCCTAGCGCGGGCAGCTTTGCTTAACGACCTCCGGAACCTCGAACGAAAACAGAGCAGGATTAGGAACAACAGAGAAAAGAATCGAAACAGGAAAAACCGGACCGAACCTATTAAATCGGGCCAACCCGGCTAAACCGACTAGACTGGCTAAACCGACTAGACCTGCTAAACCGACTAGACCGGCTAAACCGACTAAACCGACTAGACCAACGACCTAACAAATCCTAACCGATCGAACCGACTAACTAACCTAACCAAAGACTAATAAGGAAAGAAAAAAAAGAAAGGAAAGACTACCGAAAAGAGCGTCAGAGCTTGCTGGGATCATCTGGAAAACGCCGAACACTCGCCGAAACGGACTTAGAGAGTTCATCGGAAAACTCTCGGGAACTCTCCGGAAAGAGCAACTCCGCCGGAGGCGGTGGCTTAGAAGCCTTTTTGGGACTAGCCGAGAAACTAATCCCCTTTGCAGAGCATTGCTCTGACTATTGAAGAATGAGAAGGGGGAGAGGTTCTTTATATAGGGGAAGAAAAGAAGGGGTGATGCATCTCCTTAGCAATGTGGGACTTTTTTACAAATGGGCTTAAAAATGGGCTTTTAAAAATTAAAACGAAGACACGCCCAGGGTGATTCGATCCCTAGTCGCTGGAACAACCTAGCTTCTCCTCTGGTGACTTCAACTACTATGCTGCAGTAACTTTCTAATAGTCTAATACGAAACCAGGATTAAGAAATATGGGTTATTACAATCTCCCCTCTTTACAGAGACTTCGTCCTGAATTCTAAGAGTTGAAACACCTTGAGCTTTGGACAACTGGTATGTCTGCACATGAGTCTGGTCGAATGTGACAACACATAGGTTTGGTCTTCCTTTAACCATTATGGACTCCACGTCTCAGCTCTCTCCCACTTAGTGTTCAACCAAGCTCCGAAGTGTCCTCCTTCGAAATATGAACGTTGTTCCTAACATCGTATCTTTAAACCTTCTCGATTTTTGAGGCGAATTATCCAACATCCTTGTTCTTGCAGCTCGATGATCCAGGCAAACTATCCTTATTCAACGTCCACTATCTTGACCCAGCAGAACTTACTCTAAAAACGCGGAACCTCCTTGTTTTTTCGTGTACTCTCCAACTGGTGCTGAAACTCCCTGAACCTTGGAATGAGTGCGCTCTCTTAGTCATACCTTTCTTCTGGCAACCCTGGCACAACAACCGCAACAACTTAAAGGACCTACGACTCTAGATTAGGAAGATACAGAAATGGCTCCACAACGAACAACTACAACAACATGTCAACATGAGTAGCTATCTAGTTGCCCGCGATAACTATCACTGGTCCTTGCGCACTGAGTTCTTGGTTAGAGAGCAGCTACAACCAGGCCACGATGTCGTAGTCACGCTCGTACATGAGTCTCAGTCGAATGTACTAGCACGTGAGCTCTGCCAATTCTAACTTAAGTTGTAGAGCTTGAAAGATGGGCTACAGAAAAGAAATTAACAAGGAATGAGAATTTACTTCCTCGGGAGACAAAGAAAGAAACTGAAACCGGAATGAGGACTCCTCTCCTCGGAAAACACTAAGACTCAGAAACCTAAGGACCTAGACTCGCAAGAACACGCAATTAAATAAAACCCGACACATAATCCTACTGCTGGAACTTCCTTCTACCCCTCGCACCCATATCTAGATCTTGTCTCGGTGCTCCCTTGCAGGCTCCGAATACGGCGGCTCAATTCTCGATGATTAATGGCACTGGAGATGTCTTTTGGTTAATGCGGTAGCCGAGTCTCGAAACCCTTGCAGTCGATGCTTTGACACCTTGGAACTCAAAATAAAACTCCTGCAGTAGAAGCTAGATTAAAACCCAGTTGGTGATTTTGAAAATTGGTTCCCGGGAAAATAATTTTATGAAACAAATTTATATTTTGGAAAAGCTATGACAATCCGGGTCAGAATCAGAGCGGCCTTTAACCTAGGTTCTGATACCATTTGTAACGTCCCTGTCCCGAGGGAACCAGAATGCTCCAAGTGGTACTGCCAAAACCAGAGCAAACTTCACCAACCGGTCAATAATTTCGCTTCTAATTTCACCTGCAGAACACCAAAAGGAAAAAGAAGGAAAAGAGAGGGGTGAGCGACTTTCCAAACAAGTCACTCAGTGAGGGCGGACCCGACTCCGCCTCACCCGCTACCCTATTAACCCCGCTAGACTAGGCCTAACCCCACCCCACAGTAAGCAAAGAGAGACACCTAACGTGCCATTCAAGCAACTATCAAACAAAAATATTTTTAGACCAGATTCAGACTCCTTAGACACTTCCTTTTGAAAAAACTCATTTCCTAGACCACTAGCACACGAGGATCCTTTGAACTTCGGTCTCTCACTTTCCCGAGTAGCGCGCCTCCCTCGCCCAAATCTCACTGCAAGTGAGTCCGCAACTTCAAGCTCAACTAACATGAGTCCCATTGCTTACATAGCTCAACTGATGTTGAACCGTTCGATGATGTCAGCGTCCTCACGGCTCCGCCACCGCTCTACTGACGTCGACACGACCGAGTGTGCCTCCAAATTTCGGCGTACGCACTCGAGCGGGATATGCCTCCAAATTTCGGCGTACGTACCCCTTGGTAATCCCTCCTTGCGATCGGAGTCTTACCCATTGCACCACAGGGAAGCGGCCAACCGACCAGCTGACAGCAACACAGCCTCCAGTAGACTCCGCATCTGCTGTAGGGACTAACCATCTAGACACACAAATCACTGGTTCTTCTAGACCTAAATTTCTTTTTGTGCAATTCTCAAATAATACCAGTTATCCCTATCCCTTTTAGGACTTAGGTTAACACAGACTCTCTATCCTAGGCTCGGCTTAGCGACCCAATTCACAGAATTGCACTTAGGTATATATGTCTTTATGACCTAGCAATACATAATACATTTAATTATTTATGCCGAGACTTATAGCTCGACACTGGCTGAAATTAAACTTAGGCTAGAGAAGTTAACCGAATAACGAATGAGAACGAAAGCGGGAACTCCTCACCTTAGCCACATCGAAGAGACGACTCTAGGACTACTAACTGACGATCCTCCTTCTGAGCTTTTACCACACGATGACCCTCAGTCATCCTTCTTCTCCTTTTCTGAACCCCCTTCCGAAAAGGGGCCTGGAATAGGAACCCGAATCAAACCTTAAACGAGAACCTACCAAAAATAGAAACTTACCATTTATACAAACATGCCATAAATAGAAGTTACCCAAAAAGGAAACCTGCCCGGAAAGGAAAGTTACCAAAAAGGGAAACATGCCCAAAAATAAAACTTCCCTAAAGAAGAAACTTACCAAATATATAAACCTGCCATATTTGGAAACTTTCCAAAACAGGAAACCCGGACAGGTGCAAAACGGTAACACACTTATCGAGGAAAAGGCAACGGTCTCGGGAACGTCTCGGGTCGTCCGTGATTTCCCGGAAACGAGAGCTTAGAGTTCTTCAACTTCCTCCTGGCGCAGGCAGCTTTGCTGCAACGACCTCCGGAACCTCGAACGGAAACAGAGCAGAATTAGGAACAGCAGAGAAAAGAACCGAAACAGGAAAAACCAGACTGAACCTATTAGATCGGGCCAACCCGACTAAACATACTAGACCGGCTAAACTGACTAGACTAGCTAAACCGACTAGACCGGCTAAACCGACTAGACTAGCTAGACTGGCTAGAGCGGCTAAACCGACTAAATCGATTAAACTGACTATACCGACTAAACCAACTAGACCAACGACCTAACAAATCCTAACTGATTGAATCGACTAACTAACCTAACCGAAGGCTAATAAGGAAAGAAAAGAAAAGAAAGGAAAGATTAGACTTACCGGAAAGAGCATCGGAGCTCGTCGGGGTCATCCAGAAAACGCCCAGCACTCGCCGAAACGGACTCGAAGAGTTCACCGGAAAACTCTCGGGAACTCGCCGAAAAGAGCAACGCCGCCGGAGGCGGTGGCTTAGAAGCCTTTTGGGGACTAGCCGAGAAACCAATCCTCTCTGCAGAGCATTGCTCTGACTTGTGAAGAATGAGAAGGGGGAAAAGTTCTTTATATAGGGGAAGGAAAGAAGGGGTGATGTCTCTCCTTAGCAATGTGGGACTTTTTTACAATTGGACTTAAAAATGGGCTTTTAAAAATTAAAAGGAAAAGACGCGCCCAGGGTGATTCGCAAAAACTACTCGTATTTCAAGGTGAATTACCTCGCAGTCGCGACACCTATCGTCGAATTCTCTCTCGTGACGCATCCTTTCTCTCTCGTCTTCCTCCTCTGTCTACTTGCCTCTTGGCTCTTCCTTTACCTCTTCCCCTCTGGTGACTTCATTCACTATGCTGCAGTAACTTTCTGGGAGTCTAATACGAAATCAGGATTAAGAAATACGGATTATTACAATTTGTATGAGTTCAGTTCGGATAATACTCGTTACCCGAAATACCGTGAAAAGCCCGTTGGGTTGTTTTTTAAAAAAAATATCAGATGACTAAACTTAAATTTTTATAATTTATATAAACTATTTTAATAATTATTTATAGAAATTTATCATTTTATGATTTGTTTTTAATTTTTTTTGTAACAAATTTCATTTAGCAAATAACAATTGTAATATATTTATTTTAAGAAACTTATAAATTTATATTAAATTTAAAAATAAACTATATTTAAATTTGACAAAAATGGTTATTTCAAAAAGTGTTGGTTAATAATTTTGATAATAATTATGTGAAAAGAATTTTAGAATATTCTAATATGTTTATTGGAATATGTAAATAAGTAATTAGAGTTATTTTAATTTTTTAGATACATTTAATAAAGTTTCTAAGACATATTCAATTTAGAATATCACACATGAAAAAGTTTTTTGTACTTCTCTTTTAATAAGATAGATTCTTATAATTTTATTGGTCAGAATTTTCTAACCAAACCAATTTCATCAAAAAAAATCTTCTACAAGAATAATGTTTTACATTTTAAAAGGAATTAACTTATTAATTGAACCATCAAAATACAGTAGTGTTTTCACTCATATGTTATCAAAACAAAAAAACTCTAGATTGTTCACAAAAGCATTTAAACTCTATATTTTTTAAAAAGAAAACTTATTAACTCAACCACAATGGTACACGAATATATTTCTTCTTATCTAAACCTAAAAGCATAATACCCAAATGATTTATCACTTAAAATAAGAAACCATAACATATTAAATTAATGACAAGAATTATTAACATATTTACGTCAATTTTTATATTCAAAAAGGTTGATAATATCTAAATAAATAATTTATATCATATAAACAAAATATCAAAAGATTTAAATTTGATTATTAGTAAGTAGAAATATACTTCATTATCAAAACACAAAAAATTTACATTATTTAAATATATTTTATACTTTTCCCTGTACATGGTGCGAGAGGTCATCTAGTATATATAATTATGATTTACAGTTATATGGTTATAATTTTAAGTTCTAAATTTATAATAATATTTTTCTATTTTTCATCCACATATCAAACAGGTCCTACTCTAGTCTAGTATATGTAAAATTTATAACATAAGTTAAAGTATGTCATATATATTATAAAAATTCACAGGATGATTAGTTCACTATTTGACTATAGCGCAAAAAAAAAACCCTCTGCTACCCTTCCAAAAGAGCTCCTAACTCTCGAAATAATAGTCTCACTTAGAGGTGGACACAATTCTCGTTCTGTATTCTGTCACGCTCTGTCAATCCGTCCATTTCGAATTTAAAATAGAACACAAACAGACCATGCTTTTAATTCCCGAATTAGTACGGAACATTAACGGAAATTTTAGAAGTCCCATTTTATTCTAGATATATATATTAGTATATCGTATATAAATAATATATAATTATCATACAACAAATTCTATTATAAAAATTTTAAAAATTACATCATATAATCAGTTTCAACCAAAAATTGATATTGAATAAAAGAATTTCATAGAGACATTTGAGTTTATTTTAAGTGTTAGATATTATATTATTTTACTTGACTTGAATGATTTATTAGTTTTTTATATTTCAAGATTTGTTCTACGTCACATAAAATCATATTCGTTTTCATTAACATTTATGTTAGCATCTTTTTTATGTTTCATTATGAATGTATTTTGATTTTTTATATATTTCGGAAATTCGTGTTCCATTCCCAGTCTGTCCCGTTCTCGTCTCGAAATTGAAATGAGACATAAACGGGACATTTATTTTGGTTCCCGGATCCTCCGTCCCATATCCGTTCCGGTAAAGTCTCGTTCCGAATTACCGTTTACCTAATCGAATTCTACTTTTTAGACAAACAAAAGAGAGAAATTATATGGGAAAATTTGACTGTGTATATCATAACTTATTAACAATTTGAAAGTTACACTAGTTCTTTTTCTAATTTAAAAACTATCTTATTTTTTAAAAATGACATTTCAGTCCTTAACTAAAAATAGGAAAATAAACCAAAAATCTTTTTTGATATTTCTGGATTTTATAAATATGAAAAAATAATTAAAATAAATAATTATTTCAATATAATCAAATTAAATTATGTAATATGATTTCAATATAATAGTTTAGAATAAAGTATAAATTTTTAATAACTTCTTTTACGTATTTATGATTTAACCAATGTTTTCATTTAATTTAGTCAGTATTTTCGAAATTTTGAATTTTAAACATATAATAAACATATATAAATTCTATTTTTAAATATATAATAAAAAATTAAAATTATATAAACATATAATAGACGTATAAAAAAGTTTGAGTTTAAACTTATAATAAAAGATTTTTTTGTTTTTATAGAAATTGCAAACTAATATAAATTAGGGAGACTTACAAAAATACACCTTTGTATTGTCTGTTTTTC
>OVAN01002630.1:0-32554 GCA_900406275.1 Anastatica hierochuntica
CGAAACGGAAGAATCAACATTAACAAGAGGAATAAATGCGTAATAATTCGGAGGTTACAAAGGCGAGAAGAGTATAAAGGAAGAAGGAGGAGCTTGAAGAAGGGGACGGAATTCTTTCTCTTTAAAACTTAAGCTCGTAACTCTTGTAAAAGAACCGATTATAATCAATAAAACACGATCTTTTTCGACAAATCTTGCACTCCATATTCTGTGTGGATTCCAGATCCATCACAAACCTAGGAAGAGGATGACTTTTTTTTTTCTTTTTTTTCTTCACCAGAACGCGAATGACCTTAACAACAGCTAAGGCAATGATCTTATACATTTTTAATGATACTTAATATAGATGAAAATTTTAAAATAAATTGATGGTGAGTATAATGACAATGTATATGTGAATACATCACACACATATATATATATAATATTAAAATATAAAATTAGCTAAAAATCAACTAGTATTTCAGTAGATATTGTAAATGGAAAAAGATCTTATAAAAAATAAATAAAAATCTAAGAATGAATTAAAAACATATATTAATGTAATAAGCTACAGCTATTTATTTATTAGTATCAAATGATATATGGCTCAAATTTTGATAAGTTCAATACATGATTAAATAGATGCTGGAAAAGAAAGAAACAAATAATAAAATATTTACAGTAAAGAGATTTATTGATAAAATCTCAAAAACTTAATAACAATTAATAAAAAAAATATAATGTATTAAAAAATCATTATATACTGATAGTGTAATAAAAAAAATAAAAATGGTTATGATAATATTAAAGTTATACATTTATAAAATGAAAAAGTATCCGTACGGACGTGCAAGTTAAAATCTAATCGGGTAATTAAAATAGAATCAATATTCAACCAAATAAATTAATATAATTCTTTGGGATTTAATATAAAGAGTTTGCTAAGGCTTGATGGACTGAGAACTTCTTTTTATTGTGGGCTTATATTCATAACGAGGCCCGTCGAAATTTCTAAAACGACGACGTTTTACGAATTGTTTTTTTTTTTGGGTCACAATAATAATTAATACTCATTTTGATCGGATGTTACTGAGACATTTCTCTTATCGTTTTCAATTCTCGTGAGCTTTTGAGAAACTCTTCTTCAAAATCTAGATTCATCCACCATACAAGTCGGCAGATTCCAGCGAATTCAAGCTCGACCCATCGAGATTCAGATCGTTCCCGATCAACCCGATTGCTCAAGATCCAATCTTCGTCTCTCCAAGTTTCTAAATTTTGGGTTTTTCTCTCTTTGATGAATCCACCGATCCCGATTCCAGCTTCCTCTTCTCCGGCGACTGATGCGATGGATGTTTCGCCGCTTCTGAATCGGAGCAGGCGTAGCCTTCGACGCTCCTCTCAGCCGCTTCGAGGCGCAGCGGCGAGGCTTCTCCGCCGCGCTAGTAACCGTCGGATGATGCTTCGTGAGCCATCCGTTAGAGTCCGTGAGGTAGCAGCTGAGCAGATCGAAGAGCGACAGAGTGAATGGGCTTACTCAAAACCGATCATAGTTCTCGATATTCTCTGGAATTTCATCTTCGTGATTGTTTCAATCGCGATTCTAGGGTTTAGTTCTGAAGAAAATCCTGAAGTTCCTCTTAGGTTGTGGATAATTGGGTATAATCTTCAGTGTTTGTTTCACGTTGGATGTGTAATCGCTGAGTATAAACGACGACGAATACGAGAAGCTTATTCTCCCAGCGAAGAAGATTCCTTCAATCATGGATCTTTCAGTGGAAGCGAAGACGAATTTGATGGCTATGGCATTGAAGAGCCTGATGATGATCATCGAGCTAGGTCAAAACTTTGTATTAGCACATAAGTTTAGTATCGTTGATGCTTTAGGTTGATGGAATCTTTAGGATTGTAGACAAATGCTAAAGTGTTGAGCTTTACTCTCAAAGATGAAAGATCCTCATGTGTTTTCTTTCTCTGTTCCAGTTTCGTGAAGCATCTTGAATCCGCGAATACAATGTTCTCTTTTGTTTGGTGGATCATCGGGTTTTACTGGGTTACTGGTGATACCAAGGCACTCGCTCAATCATCGCCTCATCTCTACTGGTTTGTTACTTGCCGGAAAAAACAGTTCCTTATTGTTCTTGTCGAAAGACTGTTTCTTTGATCTTGTTTCTTGTATCCTCCAGGCTCTGTGTTGCATTCCTTGCTTTTGATGTTATCTTCGTTGTCATTTGCGTCGCGGCAGCTAGTCTAATTGGTATCGCTGTTTGTTGCTGTTTACCTTGCATCATCGCGATCTTGTACGCATTAGCAGATCAGGTAAACCAAACACTAAACAAATCATGTGTTTCTTGATGCATTCTAACAAGCGATATCTAAAAATCCGGTTTGTTGGTTTCGATTTTATTTGTTGTTTCAGGAAGGTGCGCCGGATGAAGAGATAGAAAGGCTTTCAAAATTCAAGTTTCTCGCTGTGAAGAATTCCGAAAAAGTGAATGGGGAAGTCAGGGAAACTCAAGGAGGGATAATGACTGAAGTAGGCGTTGATTCTCAAACCAAACGCGTGATATCTAGCGAAGATGCTGTAAGTAAACCGAAATCAAATCTTGTTTCTTTCTTTTCTTCGATCCGAGTTTTGATAAAAGACATTGAAATGATTCGAACCGGTTTTGCAGGAATGTAGTATATGTCTATGTGCATATGAAGATGGAGTAGAAGTAAGAGAACTTCCTTGTAGACATCATTTCCACAGCTTATGTGTAGACAAGTGGTTAAGGATCAATGCAACTTGTCCTCTCTGCAAGTTCAATATTATCAAAAATGGTGAACATAGTGGCAGTGAACAAGTGTGAGGAGGAAGATGATTCGTTTGCTCATATCTATGAGCTCACCATCATCATCATCACCATCAACATCATTATCATCAGTCATCTACCTTAAACCTTGTTCATTGTTTGACCATTAGAGTTTTTGTTACTTTTACATATATTGTAAATACATTAAGTACATAGTTTGGTACACAACGAATAAAATAATTTGATCAATAATTTAATCGGAAATTAATCAGTCTATGGTTGTAGAATTCACAAAATTATATTGCATGTTGAAAAAAGAGGAAGAGATCATTATGATTACGTTTATCAAAATTATTTAAAATGTAATCTAAATTAATGAGAGAGAGAGGCGTGTGAATTTGGTTAAGGCTTTTATAAATTAAAGCCTCAAATTTAATCAATTTTATATTGACAAATCTGCACCATAATTTGTATAATGAACAAGGCGAGACTCATTTGACACAGTAACAACGGTTTTAGTGTTGAGTATTTAAACGTCTGGAGTTTGACTCCATCAATTCGCGATGCCCCGCACATAGGGATTGACTATAGATCGGACTTTATCGATTCACCCATATCAAAAAAAAAGTGTAATAAACAATTATGCAATTTCATACGTATATATATACATATATATTTATGATGATCATGAAATATAGATTATATAGATCCGTATCGAACGAGATCAAACTAAATGAGATATCGTCTTTGACGAACTAACTTTGTTTAACATGACACGAACCTTGTGTATTTTCTTTTTTTTTTTGTCATCGTAGCTTAGTGGCAAATAGTTCTTTTCACTAGAAGCAGGTGCAGAGTTTGAACTCTGGTTTCGTGAGATGGATGTAGAGATGGTGCAACCACTGGCCCACTTGCTCCTCTTAACGATGTGTATTTTCTAGAATTGCTTTTTAAAGGTTTGAGTTATTAATTAAACTTTCCTATTGTATGATGAAATTAATAACGTTTTTTTTTTCTGGTTTGTTCAACATTTTGGTAAGAGTTATTTACAAAAACATTATGGTAAGAGTTTGTGGGCGCAGCAAAGCCTAAGCTTTGGTCTGAATTCTAAAATTGCGGCCTTTTATTAATGCTCATGACAAGTCAAATGTGCAGAGAATCGAACCTGACAACATTTATATCCGTGGAAGTCTTATCTCTTGTCTATAAATAACATGTGCTGATAGGGTAGGTATATATTAACTAGAACCGAAAAACTAAAACCGGAAAAAAGGAAAAAAAATCGAATTGAAATCGAATTGGATTTGAAAAATATTTGAATGGTTCTAACTTTAGGAATCGAGAAAATCAGAATCGAGTCGAGCCGAAATGAAATATTTCAAATACTCGAAAATAAATCTAAAAATAGCCAAAAATATTCAAAAACTTCTACAAACAAATACATGAATGGATACTAAGTTCAATCGAAAAAGAATCCGAACCGAACTGAAATATTTTGAGAATCGAATGGTTTCGATTTTTGAAAATCGAAAAAAATCGAACTGAATGGAACCAAAGAATTGAATGCTCAAACTTTTTTAATTTAATTAAGTTATAACCTAATTTTTTAAAAGGCTAACAAATTTGTTTTATACTCGAATGGAGTATGCGTGGTTAGCAACAAAATGCTTATATAATTTTCTATTTGTAAAACGTTAAAAAAATATGTTATTTATCTACACATCCACTTAAATTTATGCATGCACATAGTAATATGAACGCAAAAAAAATTGTTCTCAAAAGCTTAAAAGATTACAACATCTTTTTAAAATGTCACTTGTAATTTAAATATATATATATATATATGAATTAATATTCTTATATATATATATGTGAATTAATATTCTTTTATTCTATTTTTTAAACTATAGTCGGCCCCGAATCACCGCGCAATAAACAAGTAAACATTATGGTAACCCACAAATGATTATTATAAAAATGTAATTAGAATAAGCTCTTAAATATCATATATTAAATATAAATTTGACTTTATTTTCAAATTTTGTTTCCCAATTTTTGAGTATTTAAAAGAAAATTACTCAAAACATTTTTTTTTTCCGTCAATTCAAAATGGTTATTCATATTGTTCCTTATGGTGGTTACCAATCGGAACCAAAGTTACAAAAAAACCGAATGTGCAGCCAAAATAAATTAAGATGGCCGTTGAATCACACACCAAATAGGAACTCCGGTAACAATCCGACTACCATATCCATCAATCGACGGCGGTTCTGACCTCGGTCTCCACAAACCCGTGTCCGTCGCTTGCGACGAACACGCCCCGTAATCTCTAATAGCCGAAGAAGAAGAAGAAGCTGTTGAAATGGGTTTAACCATAATGGAAACATTCACTATCCCACACTTATCACCAAATTCATCTCTCAATCTATAGCTCAAGAAATTCAAATGACACCTTCCCAAGAAATCGGTCGCCAGAATCCTGGCTTCCCCAATTTTTTTTTCACGCCCGGAAGATGTTCGATAACGTACCTCAATGACGATAAACTTTACGTCACACACATCCATCTGCATCTCAAACTTGTAGTTCCATGTTGGACTGCTTCCTCCATATTCGTCAAGATTAGACATTTGGGATTTCTCGCCGATCCTTGCCACCGCGAAAGTCTTTTTCGTAACCGGTTTTCGATTTATCGTAAGCCCTTCTGCAGATCTTATGTCGATCTCAAGTGTTTTTGTTGTCATTGTTGTATACAAATGAACAAGTTTATCTAAATATATCATATGGTGTTTAGTGCATATACAAATGACAAATGTGTAATTATATGTAATGAATCGTAAGGGAAGATTATATAGAGACAACATCGTTGAACTTTAAAATACAATATGGTCGACGATGAAGCTGACGAGGAAGTTTAAGTAAAGAAGACTATGATTCTTCTTCTTTATGTCCCACTAGCACATTATGGGCAAAACCAAAAAAAAACAATAATAAAGATATGTCGTTAAAGAGAAAACAACAAAAAAGAAAAAAAAAATTTACAAAAAGAGAAGAGAAGGTTATTAAACTAAGTGTCGTTACCTCGGTTGAAAATATATCAAAGACAAAGTTTAAAAATCACGGATTAGAATTCCGTTACGAGGATTGACTCGCAAAAAACGATTATCTTATCTGGTATGACTTCGTCTTAAAAAGCTTAGAAATTCACCGACTATGAATCTTCTGGTCATCAAAAAAAAAAGTTTAAAAGTCGTAAGATGTCTAGAAGTGACCATATAACATGTCATGGATTTTGCAATAAAACATTTTAATCATAAAAGAAAAAATAGTAAATCATGCAAAAGGTTTGTATTAATTTGTGTTAACCTTGCTTTAGAGTAAAACATGAAACCGTAATAGTAAAATATTTCACTTTCTCCAATTTCACTCTATTTTTTTATTTGTATTTTATTTTTAAATGATTTTTAATGTCGTAAATTTATTACACTATTTACTTCATTTTGAAGTTATAGACTAAAATAATGTAAATAAACACTTGATTTTCTTCTTCAAATTTTATTTTGAAATGATTTTTCGAAAATTGTTTCGAACTTATGATATTATTTTACTCTATTATTGAATTACTTTTTTCTGTTAAAAGGCTATTTTGGAATTACTTCAAAGGGAAGTAAAAGAAAAGTAACATTATCGTTGCTTTCAATTACCTTTGTTAAATAAAAAAGGGCTATCTCAAAATATTATAAATTTATTTTCGTGATCATGACATTTTCGAATCTTGAATAATTTAACTATTATTTTTCTAACATCAATTTCACCATAACTATTATATAGAGAAAAAAAGATTAAATAAAGTTATACTATAGAGTATAACAACGACAATGTGAAGATAACAAGCCGATTCAAGAGGCGTGAAAAACGCAGTCGGCTACGTTCGCTGTCAAATTTCGCGAGTTCAAATAGCTATGAAACAGAACAACATAAGATGTATAAAGGAAAGTGCTCGTATATTTCTTCTCTTGGTTTCAATTCAAATAAAAATTAATTTATATTAATTATATACAAAGTCGGCAAGACCGACTCTAGACATAGCGAGATGAAACATTTGTCTCGGTCCCCAAAAAATTTTAAATTAATATGTCTAAAACGATTGGACTCAAACCGGGAAAAATTTGATGTTTAAGGAATTCAACCCCTGATACCGTAAAAGTTTAAAACGCCATAATTCTTAAGACCGACCCTGGAAAGATGGTCATAAATCATGCCGGAAGAAACATACGTCTCGGTTTCAAATTTTTTTTGATTTAATAGACTCCCAAATCGGAAAAAGATATCACAAAGCATTTGTTTCCAAATATTGTAAAGGTTTATAGCTTCATAAATCTTATAACCGGTTTGACATATTATATAACTAATATATATTCATTTTCTATCATATTCTAGCACGATCGAGATTTCTTGGAATAGACGTTATTTTCTTGTATAAAATTAGACTTAAACCGTACGTTGTTACTTGTTTCACATTCTAAGTTATTTCATTCTCCTTTTGTTAAAGCAGTCGTGTTTTGCTTTTGCTTTTTCTACTTACAAAATCGAAATGCAATCAATTTCTTTATGCAAAAATTTGTTTGGAATGTTAAAATATGAAAAGTTTGATATAAATTTTTATTGGAATATGAATTTAATTGTGTTTTATATCATACCTTTGAGTAATTTTAACTTTTTTGTTAAAATAATTTTTAATTTTTTTAATTGTGAAGATATAACGTTGTAATAATTTTACAAACAACTGGTAGAAATGTTTGCGGAAAGTTAATTGCAACATATTATAAAAATTCAGACGAACGGTAAAGACGGACTCGTGTAGCAAATACCATGTGCGTTTGAATCTTGTCGAAAGAAATTCCGCACGATTGTCTCTGAACACTCTACAAGGATATGAGTCTTTGCTATCGGTCTACTTGCAAACCCGAAGAACTAATCTACCTGTACACAAATTTCTTCCAAAGTTTAGTATGAATATGAGATCACCATGAATTATAAAAAAAAAAATTACTTCCAAATCGTTTTAGTTTAAGGGAAACTATTAGCTTTTTTATGTCTTTTTTATCTTTTGACAAAAAACTATTAATTAGCTTCTTTTTTTTACCGATTTGATCAAGAATCATTCAACTCAATTGATGTTTTTTTGTGACTTTAGGTAAATGAAATTAACTTTTGTTACTTTAGAAATTTAAATACGTCAAGATAATTACTTTCGTTAATTTTCCTACTTTACAAAGTCGAAAACTTCACGGAAAAAATCGTATTGTAGGCGTCGTTGACCCGGTTCGTGGTGTACACACTCGTATAATCTACTTGTACGGTTGTACACTTGTACATTCCCTTCTTCGACATTTCGTTTTTTTTTCCTTATAATAATTTATAGTTTTTATTCTTTTAAAATAAAGAAAAAGAGAAAAACAAAATAGTGAAAAAATCAAATTTCTTTATGATGTTTGTGTGATCATGTTTATATATATAAATTGAATTATATTTACGTGTTCGCTGCATTGTATTTTACATTGTAGTCAATATGATGATTGGTTTTAGTGGTCAATCAAACGATTCGAGTTTAATAAAATTAAAGTTGTGTTCTAATTTTGAACCGTATATGTGTTATATAAATATTCGTAAAATTAATAATCAGAATCAATGTTGTTTTATTTAATCATTTTTGCTATAGATTTGTTATGATATTTTTATTGTTGTTTTACAAAATTTCTGTATTTGGCGGATGATCATATTATTGTTAATATTAAGGCTACGTTGTTTCTGTTGGATACATCTTGCATGCATGAATCACATTGTGCGACGTCATTTACGTGACGTCAAAAGATTTGTGGAAAAAAACCTCATCTTGATAAATTAATGAAAAAGACATTTCGATATAATTTATTTTTCGTATATTTCCTTAGCAAAAACCATGATGTATAATCAAGTATTTATCATTATTAAGGTTTTGTAAACTTATTTATTTTTGTAACATTGTTAATTTCATCGCAATAAAATTTAAGCTTACAAAAAAGAACTCAACGTGTATAGTCTTTTTGTCGATATATAGTGTTGAGTCTGTTCGTTGACTATGTACATAAGATTAAGTCTCCCGATTAAAGCCACTTTCAAATATAAGAAGAAGAAAAAGCAGTGGTTGAAAACTAATAATTATCAGATAAAGACAGTGAATATCAAGACAAGACATGGCTTGTGTTCTGTCTTAAAGGTTTCCTTTATATGATTTTGTCTGAAAAATGAGATAGCATT
The DNA here is from genome assembly GCA_900406275.1 of Anastatica hierochuntica. NCBI lineage: Eukaryota > Viridiplantae > Streptophyta > Magnoliopsida > Brassicales > Brassicaceae > Anastatica > Anastatica hierochuntica. The sequence continues at coordinate 9,076 of OVAN01002630.1, forward strand.
AACATATAAAAAAATACAAATGGGTATTAATTACACTCAAAAGAAAAGAGTAAAATTTGGTCTTGAGATTTTTCTTCTAGTAAATTCGTTATTTTTATCCGACTCATAGCAAAATTTTACGACACTGAGCAACACGACTTGATGAAGTCAAACTCCTAACATCTGACAATAGAAAATTAATTACTAGACTATGGCAATATCCGCTACGAGCAAATTTGTTTAAATTTGAGATCTCACCACATTAAAATCTAAAAATGCCCCATAAAAATTGTTAAAATGATTATATATATATCAACATCCTTTTGAATTTTTAAGCTTATAATTTGGTATATTCCTCCAATATTTTTTTTTCACTTGTTAAAGCATACAAGTTAGTCACTTCATAATCTTATTAAAAGAAATAAAGTTAGGTGAATGGATATATTAGTAATTGTAGTAGGAAACTTTGTGATCGATGTAGCAAATATATCCAAAATGCTATCATTAAAAGAAGTTGACCTATAAATATAGACCTAATGAGAAGTCTTTGTAAATTGTTATAGCTAGTACTAAACTTCCACATATATCCACTCTCTCTCTCTCTCTCTCTCTCTCTCTCTCTCTCTCTCTCTCTCTCTCTCTCTCTCTTGTAATTTCTCTTTGTGTTTGTCATGTAGGGCAAGGCAAAGTCATGCTCCTAAGTCCACCGTGATGTCATACAACTTGCGTCACAATATTACATACGTACTATCCACTCTTTGCTCCAAGGTAACACGACAAGCACGACTGAACAACAAGACTAGAGCATGATTAATCAACCATCAATCTTAGTCACTCTCTTAAGCCTAATTATCCTTTGCTTGTCTCACTTTTCTATTTTGTTGCCAAACTTAACTCTAATTTCCACATTTTCCAAAGAAAAAACATAGAAAAACTTGGAGCAAAGACTAAAGTTGGACAAATATCTGGAACCCGAAAACCCGAATCGAATATGACCTGAAAACATACATCCAAATCCGAATCAATATGTAAAAGCATTCGTTGGACAGTATTTCAGGTACCGGGTGTCACCAGAAATATCTGAAAACCCTTAAAATTCTGGACCGAAGCGGAATTCAAAATTCAAAAATTTGAAAACTTCAAACCCAGCCCTTTAAAAAAAGCCTGAAAATAGTCGAATCCAAATAGACTTTGAATATACTCGAGTTTCACTTGATTTGCTAAATTCAACCTGAACTCGAAGATACCCGAACCGAACTCCGCCCATAATTTTCAAAAATCTGAACCGATCCTATCACACTAGAGTTCATGACCCGTATCCCAACGGCTTGGACTCGAACGGATATTGGAACGTCCAACCGTAGATTGTATATGTTTTAACTTTTAAGCAATATTACCCTTATTCAAAAAATTATAGTTGTTATTAACCACTGCTTTTTTAAAAATTCAAAGTTCTTAGTGGGGTTTATGAATAGACTGAGCTTGATACATTGTTTCTCTAAGACTAAACACCTGATTAATTCAATCGCGGTCTAGTAAGTTTACCCCCGCTGCATTCTCGACGCGAATAATTCGCGAATGATCGATGCCTCGGTGTTCAACAATCGAAAGAGAGAAAGTTCATTTATCTAATCCAGTTTCTTAATGTTACTCTTTCAGAATTCAATATCATGCTATCTCAAAGTCACAGAGCTCCCTAGTAACAGTTGTAGCAGAGCACAGATCAGTAGCGGCGGTTACTACAGAGAGATACTAACAAGCAAATTCAAAGATCTCAAAGTTGTCATAAACTACACAAAGGGAGATGCAACAAAGTAGTAACCTTTACTATATATCTCAAACACTAATCTCTTATACAGAATGTTATAGTCTTTTCAATAGTGTATAAAGAATCAACAAAAAGATCTGATTTTGTTAAAGATCTTTTGAGTATCAACAAAGCTTAAAGCTTAGAGATGAGTGAATGATAAAAAGTAGCACGAGCTAAGTAAGTAACTTTCATGGTGTCTTTCATCTTGAATTCAACACTCACCACCGTTAGATTTCTCCCACTTCTCACCACTGATCCTTCCACTACCAATTCACTCTGCAAAATCTCTCAACACAATCAATCTAAGCTTCTCTAACACTCGAAGTTCAGAGAAATGTTGTGTAGCTTACCGAAATGGGAGCAGCAGAGAGATAAGACAAACTCAATTCACCGAGAAACAGCTGTTTATCTTCAGACACGATGGTTCTAGCACAAGCTATCGATAATCTCTCTGCAATTGATGCGACTGATCCTCCATGTAAGCCATTAAAGTAATTCTAATTCATCAAACAAAAAACCCAGAAAGTTCCATGGATTCAGGAATCAAAAAGATCGAAACTTTACGAAACCCATTTGATTTTAATGGAAGATTTACCGCTAAAGGTGGCGTGACGATGACGGAACAAGTGATACGGCCGCGTGCGATGGAGAGAGCTTTGATACTGCTTTGAAATAAGACGGAGAAAGAGTCGAAAGAAGAGAAATCTTCGAGCGATGAGTCTGAGTAAGTGATGCTTTTGAAGAATTCTTCGACCATCAATACATTGATGGGATCGATTTCTTTCAATATCGTCGTCGTCTTGGACGCTATCGGAGAAGAAGAAGACATTGTTGATTTTTGTGGTTCTTCTCCGAGTTTCATGGAGTTTCCCCCAATTCGATTTTAACCTAATTTCACAATTTTTGCATTTAAAAATAAAATAATAAATAGAATAACAAACGACGTCGTATTAATACGTTTTCTCTGAGATGGCCTTTTAAAGCCCAATAGGTATTTAGTAATAATTATTCTTAGGCCCCTTATGTTTACCAGAACACTAACTTCAAACCTACAACTATTCAAATGTGAGTAATGGCCCAAAGGGATCCTTAGCTTCGATCTCGATTGTTGACAAACTTCTAAAAGCATCGATCTTTTTAAAGCAACGTGGCTTCTTTGGCTTCCGCAGGTTCGAAAATGGCAGAGGAAACACCAAGGTTAGATCTGAATCATCCTCTTGAACTCTTGAAATCACTTGTGATCTTAGTGATGTTTCTTTTTGGGTTTTGTAGATACGCTTTAGTTACTGGAGGAAACAGAGGAATTGGTTTGGAGATATGTAAGCAATTAGCAAGCAATGGGATTAGAGTTATTCTGACATCTAGAGATGAGAACAGAGGACTTGAATCTGTTGAAACATTGAAGAAAGAGCTTGGAGTTTCTGATCAAAATCTTATCTTTCATCAGCTTGATGTCTCTGATCTTGCTAGTATCACATCTCTTGTTGAATTTGTGAAAACCCATTTCGGAAAACTCGATATCTTGGTCTACTCTCAAACATTGTCTCCTTATTATCAACTTTTGACTATAAAGCACGAGTCTTTATTGTACATTGTCGAGTGATCTCTTTTTGATTGATTTTTTACAGGTTAATAATGCAGGTTTTGGTGGTGTAATCACTGATGTTGATGCTTTAAGAGCTGGAACAGGGAAAGTATGTATCTTTGTGTTTTAGTTTTCGATTACGATCTGTTTATATCGGTGAATCTTTGTTAAGTCTAGTGCTTTCTTGTTTGTTTTGACATTGGTAGATAGGTTTCAATTGGGAGGATACTATTAGTGAGAACTATGAGTTAGCTGAAGAATGTATGAAGATTAATTATTATGGACCAAAGAGAATGTGCGAGGCGTTTATTCCGCTTTTGAAGTTATCTGATTCTCCTAGAATCATCAATGTATCATCCTTCATGGGTCAGCTAAAGGTATGTAAAGATTTCGATAACAAGAAAGCTTCGATGTTTTGCAGAGAAACTCTATTTACTGTAGTTGATTAATGTCTATGCCAGTACTTACTAAACGAATGGGCAAAAGGGATTCTGAGCGATGCAGAGAATCTCACGGAGGAAAGAATCGACAAAGTGATTAACCAACTTCTCAAGGAATTTAGAGAAGGCGAGTATAAGTTGAAAAACTGGACTAAAGTTATGTCTGCCTACGTGGTTTCGAAAGCCTGTTTGAACGGTTACACGAGGATCCTTGCAAAGAAACATCCTGAGTTTCGTGTGAACTCGGTTTGTCCTGGATTTGTCAAGACCGATATGAACTACAACACTGGAGTTTTGTCTGTGGAAGAAGGAGCATCAAGTCCTGTGAGATTAGCTTTGCTTCCACATCAAGAAACTGTTTCGGGTTGTTTCTTTGATCGCAAGCAACTTTCAGAGTTCTGAATTTTCTTATAGTGTGAGAAATAATATAACAAAGCCAAAAAATTTACAAATGTAGTGACAAAATTATCGTGTTTGATCGCATAATGCTGAGCTTTAAAAGAAACTTTTATATATTTCATAAAGAAAGTATTTGCTTAGGACTCATGTTCTTCTTCACCATTAGGGATTGCATCAGAAGCTTCTTCTTCTGTAGGGTTTGCTTCATTTTCTGCAGGTTCGACTTTGTCTTCCTCGGGTGTACGTCTGTGGTTAGCCGCGGCTTGGAGGACATGATTGTAGTTACCTTTCTCGAGGAAAAGCTGACTGAAATGGACCTTGCAGTAAAGGATGCCGTTGAGAGCAGCATAAGAAGAGTGTGTTAATGGACAACCACTATGTGCACATCTAAAGCAAGTCTTGTGGTAAGATTCTCCTTCCATTGTCATCTTCTCTAGTGGATAAACAGTTTTCTTACAAGCTGCACATTTGTCTTGTGTTCCGCTAAAGAACGAAGATAACTTGCTTGGAGCCCTTGCCTTGGATTCAAACAGAATAAAGTATGAAAACAACAACGAAAAAAACAGAGGAATGTTTGATAGATTATGTTCATACCATTTCATTCGATTTATCGGTCTTTCCCGCTGTAAAATATAGCCAAAATTGTTAGCCTTTCAACCGAGTTTAAAAGATCATTGTGAGAAACAAAAACAGAGGATTTTAACCTGTCTGAAAATTCTTGCTGAAATTTCCGGATTCTTTGAAGAGCTGTTCAAAATGTGGTTTGCAATACAAAACTCCATCCATGGATGAGTAGTTACTAATCTGCAAAAGAAAGAATAAAGATTTCTCTTTTGGTTTCTTTCTCCCACATAAAACAGAGGAACAATGGTAGAAGAAGACGAAGAAGAAGATCGATACCACGAGAGTGCCATTGCAATGGCTGCACCTGGAACATGACTTATGATAAGGCATTCCTTCCAATGTCATCAAATCCATAACATATACCGTCTTGTCGCACGCCTTGCATTTGTCTAATGTCCCTGTAAACGCCATTGTTTATCGCTTTCTTCTTGCTTTCGAATCACAAAAGAGTCACTAAAAAGAATCAAAGTTTGTGTTTTTCTTTGTTCAATCTATAAACTCTCTCTCTCTCTCTCTGCCTTTAGAATTGAAATATTGGAGGAAACTTTCTGATTCTAATGGTTGAGATTCAAATGAGGAGAACCCTTTAACATCTATATTCTATTATTGGTTATTACTATAAACAATATGAAGTTTAGGGGTCACTAATATAAATAATCGGTAAATGAGTGAAGTCCTGAAGTAATGAAAAATATCAAGGAATTACTGTAAAAGTACAAAAAGAAGAAGGACCACTTTTATAAATAACCGAGAAAATATGGAAAGACTGAAAAAATCGGAAAGATCCAAGGCATTTCTGTAAAGTAAAGAAAGACGAAGGGTCATTTCTATAAATAAGCAATAATATTGTGGAAGCCTGTAATAATGGAGAAGATGTAGGCATTTCTGTAAAGTAAAGAAAAATGAAGGGTCAATTTTTATAAATAAACGATAAAAGAGTGAAGAGTCTGAAAAAGAAAATCCATTGACGCCCTAAACAAAGAAGGACGCCGGAAGAGAGCGTCTTCTTCATCACTTTCCTCTAACCACAAATTTTCCCGAGAAAATTTTCATTTGCTCTTATACTCTCTTTTTCTCTCTCGCGTTTCGTCGCTTTTGTCTTCTTCTTCTTCAGGTTGTGAATAAAAAACCAAATCGGAAACTCTCGATTTCGATTTCTTCATCTTCTTGCGGAACGGTTTGTGTAGTTTTTTTTTTATGAAACATTCCGATCTGCGTTAGTCTTCTACGATAAGTTTTCTTGTAACTCTCGGAGTATTCGATACTTAGATTACGGCGGTTTTTGTAGTGGTTTTGAGTTTTGTATAAGGTATTTGGTAGATTTAGGGTTTGTTTGTTTATAGTTTTCGAGATCGAGAGAGACTTGTGATGGATAATAGAGGAAGATATCCACCGGGGATTGGAATTGGCCGTGGTGCGTCGCCGAATCCGGATTATCAACAACCGTATCGGCAGCAACCGCAGAATCATCAGTATGTTCAGAGCGGTCTACCACAGAACCATCATCAGCAGTTTCAGTTGCAGCAACAACAGCAACAATGGTCAAGACGTGCTCAGGTTCCTGGAAATGTCAACGAGGTTCAGAAGACGTCTCAGTCTGAAGCTAGCAATGATCCTAAGTGAGTTTTCGATTCTTCTGCATGTGCTGTGTATGTATACTTTCTTGGAAACAACTGTTGAATACACGTTTCGTTAGATGATTCGTAAGTTATGAATGATTTTGTTTGCAGATTAGTGATGATTTGTGTGTCTGTGTAATACGATTTGATTTGAGGTGTGAAACAACTGTTGAATATGTTTCGTTAGAAATGTTTCGGAAGTTATGAATGATTTGGTTTGCAGATTAGTGATGATTTGTGTGTTTGTGTAATGTGATTTGATTTGAGGTGTGAAACAACTGTTGAGTATCTCTCTAGTGTTAATGGACTTTTCGCTCTTCTTTACTTTCAGTGGCCAGGACTGGAAGGCAACTTTAAGGCTCCCACCTCCCGATACTCGTTATCAAACAGCGGTACGGCTTCCTAGACAGGACTGTTTCTTTATGTGTATGTTAACCTTCTGTTGAGAAGATCAGCAGTTCACGTTGAACATTGTTTTCGACATTTTCTGCAGGATGTGACAGCTACTAAAGGAAATGAATTCGAAGATTACTTTCTGAAAAGAGATTTGCTAAAGGGAATATACGAAAAGGGTTTTGAGAAGCCATCTCCAATTCAGGAAGAGAGTATTCCAATTGCTTTAACTGGTAGTGATATTCTTGCTAGAGCCAAAAATGGCACAGGGAAGACTGGAGCCTTCTGCATTCCAGTCCTCGAGAAAATTGATCCAAGTAACAATATTATTCAAGGTGTGCTGCTTTCCTCTTGGTACTCTTTTATTTATGAGATTATAGTTACCGTCTGACTGTGTTTGTCCATGCACCACTTGTTTGATTTCTTATGCAGCCATGATTCTAGTTCCGACGCGAGAGCTGGCCCTTCAGACATCACAGGTTTGCAAGGAGCTTTCTAAGTATTTGAATATCCAAGTTATGGTCACCACTGGTGGTACCAGTCTGAGAGATGATATCATGCGATTACATCAACCTGTACATATGCTGGTCGGAACTCCTGGAAGAATATTGGATCTTACAAAAAAGGGAGTGTGTGTTTTGAAAGACTGTACGATGCTTGTAATGGATGAGGTGAGCTCCTGATAGATTTTCTTAATATCTACATTTAACTATGACTCCGTTTTGTGATATGGCTGCTCAAGGATTGTATCCCACTATATATATATATTCATAGTAATACTTATGACTGATAACAGTCATTTACCCCTTACCGTAGTGTCTTTGAAAGTTCTTTCTTCAATACCATATCTACCTGATGTTGTTTTTGTTTTGTTGTATCATAAGCATCAAGTTTCTGACTCCTTGCAATCTATTTTACCAGGCCGACAAGCTTTTGTCTGCAGAATTCCAGCCTTCACTAGAGGAATTGATAGAGTATCTGCCACAAAATCGTCAATTTTTGATGTTTTCTGCTACATTTCCCGTCACTGTGAAGGCTTTTAAGGAGCGACATCTCCGGAAGCCTTACATTATCAATCTCATGGATCAACTCACGCTTATGGGTGTCACACAGTATTATGCTTTTGTTGAAGAAAGACAGAAGGTTCACTGCCTCAACACACTTTTCTCTAAGGTTAGATGTTTAAGATTAATCCCTGCCATTACTTAAGTATCTGCTTATTGATTAGGTGATCTAAACTAGTTATATAATTTCTAATCGCAGCTGCAAATAAACCAATCGATAATCTTTTGCAACTCTGTCAATCGCGTGGAATTGTTAGCTAAGAAAATTACAGAACTTGGTTACTCATGCTTCTACATTCATGCGAAGATGGTTCAAGACCATAGGAACAGAGTGTTCCATGAGTTCCGCAATGGTGCTTGCAGGAATCTCGTTTGCACTGGTATGCTTTGTGTTTCTTTGAGTGACCGATGACCAATCATAGATGATGTTATGACCTATTGAAAACCGACTTTTGCAGATCTGTTTACTCGTGGAATAGACATTCAAGCTGTGAATGTAGTGATCAATTTCGATTTTCCTAGGACTTCTGAGTCGTATCTACACAGGGTAGGTTGAAACAAAACTGGTTTTGTGATCTAGCTTGTCAGTACTTTCTCTTTTTTCTTAAATTCATGTTGTGAAATCTTCAGGTGGGCCGATCAGGACGTTTCGGACACCTTGGGTTGGCAGTGAATTTGGTAACATACGAGGACCGTTTCAAAATGTATGTCGTTCCTTCTCTCCGCAGTTCTTACCGGTCTTTTTTTATTGTTGTCTTCTGAGTCATTTATCGTGTTTTGCAACACAGGTATCAAACTGAGCAAGAACTCGGGACTGAAATCAAACCAATACCTTCTAATATCGATCGAGCAATCTACTGTCAGTAAACTTGTAACCGCACAAAGAAACATTTCTCCACCGGACTAAGAGTCACCGGTTGGTTAAAATGGTAAAGACGATTCTATCTCTCTCTCTTGCTTAGCTTGTCAAAACATATCTTAAGACCAATCTGCCTTGTCTTGCCCAATGTTTTAGGTGTTTCTCAAGCTCTATGGACCGAGGAGGAAACGAGGCAACATTATATAGTTATCGGTTCATGTAATGACTCGATACAGAGACAAACCAGAGCGGTCTGGTTCGGTTCTTAATCTCTCACTAGACTTTTTATTTCGTGGTTCTATGAAAAGCCTCTTACGTTTGCACTATGACTTTGGTGGTTTAGTAATAAAGATAGAAACATAATGACTCTTTCGTGTTGGGCTTTGTTTCAATGTTTTATGGGCTTTGATGTTAAGTTTTAAGCTAGACAATTACTTTTATCTTTTTTAATGTGATTTTTTTTTTTTAACAATCGTGTTTTCTTTAGTATTATCCACCCAAAATCTATTTTTCAAAGTTTTTAATTTATAGCTCATTTGATTCAGATCTTTCGCTATTTGATGAATAGATATGACGGCATTTAATTTCTTTTTTCATGAAAATAAACATTTATGAAACATATGAAAGAAGTATATATATATATATGTGAAACAATAATAATAAATAAGTTGATATTGAAACTACTATGGTTTTGACTTAAAGCTGACCACATTTATGATAATATTAAATGGACCCCACCTTTTGTCCGAAAGGTCATAACCAAAACAGTATCTTCTCTTGTCTTTGACTCTTTGTGATCCCTAACGTTATGTGTCGACTTTCTATTGGTTACTTCTTTGACTCTGTAAATTTTTATAAGTAAAACTAGTAATAGTAAAATTTAAGTAAAAAGTTCAGCACAGAAAACTTCGACAAAAATAAACTCACAGAATATAAAAAAGAAAATAGTATTTTATATATGTACAAATTGGTCATTGTTCATTTATTATTAAGAACATTTTTTTTGTTTTTTCTAGTCTATACATTTTGAAATAAAAGTGTTTGTCGCATCAAAACTTCTTTTCCTTCGGCTACTACAACAAGTCATTATCATCTCCATTTACTTCCACTTCTGCTTCTTTCTTTTATGAAATTGTTCAAATTTTTTTTTTAAAAAAAACAATAAATGTTTCTCTCTGTTTTTTTATTTGCCGGCTAAAGAAGGATGTCATCTATTATCCACCATTAATGCTCTTTTTTATTTTCTGTTTCTTGCAATTTAAAAACATGAAAGAAAAAAAAAACATAGCCCACTTGTTTTCGACAAAAAAAAAAATGAGGCTAATATCAATCATATTGACACCTTCAAAATTGAATTAAATCCCCATTTTACAAAACACTTTTATCTTTTGCAGTTGCTATAAATTAAAATCTATTAACACGTAAATAGATATAAGTCCTTTTTTATTTGCATTTCTGAAAAAACTTCCAAAAATAATCGTAAATATTTTGCAATCATGTTTTTTTGTTTTGTTTTTGAAGTTACCTGTTGTTGCTGTCACAAACATTAAATACACTTAAATCATTAAATGTTGTACGAATTTTGCGTGTAATAAATGTCCAGGGCCGGCTCGAACCTCGCTGATCGTCCTTTCTTCGTTTCTCTATTACCACACACAATCTCTTGCTAGACCGATTAGTTTTTCGTGTATTCGTTAGTCGGTGGTCGTCTGATTAAGTTCTCTCTAAATCTAATTTTTTCAACACTATCACTACTTAACCTACAAAATTAGGCTTTTAAATGAAATTGACCATTAAAATTAGATAAAATATAATCTATAAAATCATATAAATTAATTAGCTTTTGTCTAGAAACAAATCATAAATATATATAAGTCATAAAAATTATTATGTGTTTATAAAATTATTTCTGATAAAAAATACAAAAATAATCTAAAAACTATTTCCGATTAATTTTCGTATAGTCTATGATTTTCCAGCTAGGTAAAAAATTACCAAGTTGGTCTATATATATTATAAAGAATCATAGTAGATTTTTTTATTTCATTACTTCTTTCTTTGTCTTTTTATTTCATATTGACGACATTAAAACCAGACCAAGTCCAAGAACACATTAATAGTTTTTTACTCTTATTTCAAAAATTCTCTTCTTTTTGATCCTATCTTCTCCTTCTTATTCACTTTGAGGTTTGTCTGTCTCTCTTCTATGATTGAGAACCAAAATGGGAAGAACACCTTGTTGTGACAAGAAGGGTTTAAAGAAAGGTCCATGGACACCTGAAGAAGATGAGATTCTCATTCAATACATCAAAAAGAACAGCCATGGAAGCTGGAGAAATCTTCCTAAGCAAGCTGGTAAGAATCTACTTCCTTTCTCTTTACACTATCTTTGGTTCTTGACAGAGAGATTCTGTAGAAAAGTTTCAATCTTTACTAGTTTTCCTTTGGCCTTTGAAACAGGTTTACTTCGTTGTGGAAAGAGTTGTAGATTGAGATGGACAAACTATTTAAGACCAGACATCAAACGAGGTCCTTTCACTCCTGAGGAAGAGAAACTTGTTGTCCAGCTTCACGCCATTTTAGGCAACAGGTCTTGTACTTCTCCTTCTCCTTCTCCTTCTCTCTCTCTCTCTAGTTTCAACATTGTCTAAGCTCTGTTTTTGCTCTGTTTTTTGAAATGCTCTGTTTTTTTGTTAGGTGGGCTGCAATAGCAGCACAGCTTCCAGGAAGAACAGACAATGAGATCAAGAACTTATGGAACACTCATTTGAAGAAACGTTTACTATGTATGGGTCTTGATCCCAAAACCCATGAGCCATTACCTTCATTTGGTTTAACAAAACAAGCACCAGCTTCACCAACAACAAGACACATGGCTCAATGGGAAAGTGCTAGACTTGAAGCTGAAGCAAGGCTTTCAAGAGAGTCAATGCTCTTTACACCTTCTTCTAATGGAAGTGGAAGATCAGATTGTGATTACTTCTTACGTATTTGGAACTCTGAGATTGGTGAATCTTTTCGTAATCTTTCTCCTTTTGATGAATCAACAACAACAACATCAACAACATCTTCATCATCTAAAGTTTTAAAAAGCTCAACAACAACAAACTCTTGTGGTGGAGAGAAAGAGATTAATGTTGTGAAGATTCATGGCTTTGATTCTTCTCCATGTTCGAATCATAATCTTGAAGATGATTCAACAACAGATTCTGCTCTTCAACTTCTTCTTGATTTCCCAATAAGTGATGATGATATGAGTTTCTTGGAAGAGAACATTGTTAGCTATGAAGAGTAGTTTCTAAGTTCTAAAATCTTTATCCAACTTTAGAGTTTAGTTTTTGATCTTCTACTAATCTTTCAATGATCATAAGTAGAGATATAATATAAGTTTCTTATGTAAAAAATTAGTTTATGGAACTTCAAAAAATTTCTTCTTAATATTTATCAATCCTCTCTTTAAAGCTTTTGCTTTTCTCATCCGTTGATTTTTAAAGTCATAAGATCCTACGGCTGTACTTCAACTTATTCATTGTTGATCACGTACACCGCGAAGCATGTGAATATGCCGACAGACAGGTAATTCAGTTAAAAGAATGCCACGTAATAAAGATAGATATATTACTGTCCGAAAGCGTGACGTGGCGTACGGACACGTGTGAGATGGGCTTTTAAATGCTTTTTTTTCTAATTTTGGGCTTTAAAATATCGCTCGGCCCATTTTATTTTACAATTTGGAGATTTTTAGTTTTTTTTTAAAATTTTTTTTTGTCGGCAAACCGGGCCACAACGGACCGGCCCGGTGGCCCTACCCTACTACCGGAAATGTTTCCCTTCTTATACGAGGGGTTCGGATCACAACGGGCCGATTCGGTAGACCAAAACCCCTCACACGGGGCCAAATGCACACATCGCGCGCACGGAAACTCGAATACTTGATTCCGGAAGGATAAGATGAGCGCTTTGGCCACTACCTCATAAACCTCTCTCTAGTTTTTATTTATTTATTTTGCTGTATTGACCTTATTAAAAAAAAATCAAAATTGTATGAGTACTTTACATCAATATTAAAATTTTTAAAAAATTATGGAGTAGAACTCTTTAGTTGCGGTAATTAAATACTATAAGGTCATGATCCTATAAACACGGGCTGACACCTTCTTAAGTATATCGAACTTAGTATTATACTAATTTAATTTAAACCCCTAAAACCCTTTTAAAACTAATTAATTTTCTCTACTCCATTAAAGAGATCCATCTCTATAGTGAGCTCTTCTTGACTTGTCTCTCTCTCTTGAGTTTGTGTTCTTGTTGTGTTTTGTTCCACGAGAGAGAACACAAACGTGCATGGCCAAATCCATAGAAGATCATCATCATCATCATCATCATCATCAAGAGAGAGTAAAAGCAACAAAGCTTGATAACGAGTTTAAACTATAAACAAACAAAGACATGAGTTACTACCAAAATCTACAACTTGTTCTCCTCATCATCCTCCTTAGTGCTTCTCTCTCTTCGATATTCACGGTAACATATTACTCTTTTCTCTATAATTTATCAATACATATAATATATAATCGATTGATAAAATGTCACACACTTGTGTTCTTTTTTTGCCTCTCGTTGACAACGTTAAAAATCTTTGAAGTGTTTAAATTGTACTCCATTTTCCGCTAAATAAAATGTTTTAAAAGTTTCTTTTTTGGTTTTAATTTATTGGAATTTCCAAGCTTTTATAAAACATGGTGACTATGAACCAAGTTGTCTTGGTCCAGTGGTAAACGAGCTCCAACTGGAGTGTCCGTCTTGGGTTCGAGTTTTGGCCACTGCAGAATTCACATACGGACTGCAGCATCCAGGAGCCGACACGTGGAGAGCCGTTTGGCCGCCCACGTGGCTAGTCTAAGCGATCCGATAGTCTAACACGTGGACCCCTGCTCTGTCGGGTAACCGATAGTCTAACACGTGGACCCTTGCCCTGTCGGAGAGCGTTAGGATACCTGAGTTATCAAAAAAACATGGTGACTATGTGTATTAGTGTTTTTTTTCCTATGGACGTATTATGTTTAGCTATTTTTTTTTTGTCAATTTTAGTCAAATGTAGAAAATTAGATATAATATAAGTATATTCAAATATTGCAATGTAAAAATAAAAGTATTAGATAATGGGATAAAGGGAGTAGAACTCTTTAATTAATATTTGATCTTAATTTTTTATTTGGTGTTTTTTTATAGTTTGTTTTACGTGAGCATAGCCTCCAAGTAACATCAACATTAACAAGAAACATCAACAAAAGTAGTAGCACAACAACTACTAATATCCCCAAGATTCCCATCAAGATCCCATTAAATTGCACATTACTAAACAACAACACAACACAAACATGTCCTTCAAATTATCCAACCAAGTTCGAACCAGTGATCTCCTCGTCAGAGCCATGTCCTGACTACTTCAAATGGATCCACAAAGACTTAAAGATGTGGCAAAAGACAAGGATCACAAGAGAAACACTAGAGAAAGCTAAACCCTATGCTCACTTCAGGCTAGTGATAAAATCAGGAAGAGTATATGTTCAACAATACCAAAAAGCATTTCAAACAAGAGATATGTTCACAATATGGGGAATACTTCAGCTTCTAAGAATGTATCCTGGTCAAGTCCCTGATCTTGAGCTTCTTTTCCTCTGTCATGACAAACCCGCCATTTGGAAAAGAGTCTTTACTCGGGCGGAAAATGCCACGTGGCCTCCTCCGCCGTTGTTTCACTATTGTGGTCACCGCGATTCATACGACATCGTTTTCCCTGATTGGAGCTTTTGGGGTTGGTATGAGACTAATCATCAAAATTTTCTTTCTTTTACTTAATGATTGACTATTTATCGAGGTTATAGTTTAAACCCGTGTTTTACAAAAAAGTGTCGTTTAAGGTTATTAACTTTTCTTTTATTATACTTAAGCATAAGTTGAGGTCAAATTATGTATTTAGTACTTAATTTTCAATAAAAAAATTAAACGATAATTAAAATGAAACGGAGGGAGTAAATACTAATTTGTTTAAAATTTTTTATAGGCCGGAGTTGAATATAAATGAGTGGAATAAGTTATCTATGACATTGAAAAAAGGGAACAAAAGGATGAAATGGGAAGAGAGAGTTCCTTATGCTTATTGGAAAGGAAACCCTCGTGTTTCTCCAATAAGACAAGATCTTATGAGATGTAACTTCTCTGACAAATATGATCCTATGGTTCATCTCTATGTCCAGGTATGTATGTCAGATGAAACATTCGCTTCGGTCTCTAAGTTATTTTGAGTTAAACTACATATGTTGACTGACCTCCAAATCGATATAAAGAATTAGATTTTCAATACTGTAAAAGTTTATAGCCCTATTTAAAGCCGACCTTGTATGTATGTCCATCAGTTCCAACATCTCCCCATGCATCTTTACGAGTTTGAGTCTCAAAACGTATCTCGAACTTCTCAAATATTGAGTTTTATTTTGAATCTTGTGTAACAATATTGATTCAGGATTGGATAAGTGAGATCAAGGTGGGGTTTAGAGGATCAAAACTAGAAGATCAATGCACTCATAGGTACATGCAAAATACATATTCAATAAAATCTCCTATATTTGTTTGTTATTTACTATATAGATTTAAACATGCAGATATAAGATCTACGTAGAAGGGAAGGCATGGTCGGTTAGTGAAAAGTATATACTTTCATGTGATAGTATGACTTTGTTTGTTAAACCAGAGTACTTTGATTTTTTCACTCGAAGTATGATCCCATTGAAGCATTATTGGCCTATTAGACCAAACAACCTATGTGGTGACATCAAATTCGCAGTCGAATGGGGTAACAACAATACCAAAAAGGTAAGCAATAATGTCCAAGACCTAAATGAAATACTCATACTAATTCCGAGTCTTGTATGACCAACGAAAATGACATTTTCTGGTACATTGAGATTTAAATCACCGTTTAGATCATCACATACTAAAATAGCAAATTGTATTACATCAAACTGACATGTATTTTAATTGACATTTTCTGGTACACAGAGATTTAAGTCACCGTTTAGATCAATACATATTAAAAAGACAACTTGTATTATGTCAAAACCGAGATGTATTTTAAAACAATTATAGTATTACATTTCCATCACTAATTTTGCAATTTTGTGTTGACTCATGATAATTATATTATGATGATCTTAATCAATTATATATATTTTGTAGGCGCAAGTCATAGGGAGAGAAGCAAGTGAATACATTATGAAGAATCTAGAGATGAAGTATGTATATGACTACATGTTATATGTGTTAAAAGGCTATGGGAAACTTATGAAGTTGGATGTGACCGTTCCTGAAAATGCGACCGAAGTGTGTTCCGAGACTATGGCTTGTCCGATCACTGACGGTGATCGGATCAGGCAATGCATGGACGACTCTTTGGTTATGTCTCCAAGTGTCAAAGAAGCTTGTGATTTACCAAAGCCTTATAGTGATTATGAGCTCAAGAAACTTCTTAAGAAACAAGAAAGTGTGGAGAGAAAGGTTAAGAAGTGGACCGATGAGTATTGGAATTTGAGAAGTCCAAAATAAATTATTTTCTTCTATAAACAATGTGAATATATGAGTTGAATCATAAAGAAGTAATTGTTACTAGTAAAAAAAAATGGCATGTTGTTGATTTGCAACCATATATGATTTTAAAAAATCTTAATAAGTGCTAATGTAAAAATGAATCCTATTAAAATATGATGAAAATCTATCCTTACTAAAATAGGAAATATAACATGCATGTATGTAAATATAATGTGGTAAATAATCTCAAATAAATAGAAATCAATAATTCAAATGTGGAAATTAAGTTATTTGGTCATAATTTCTTTATTTATACCAATAACTTAATTCTATTAATACATTGACTAATTATTGTTTTATTATATCATGAATAGATAAAACAAAACCCTCTTCATCAATTTAGAGATATTTGTTCTTGAGAAATTAAACGAGCAAACTATAAAGATGTACAACAAAGGTTTTAATCACAAGCCACGAGGAATATATCATCGAAGTCTAAGTTCCAAATCTAAACTAGCCACAACTATCTTCATCATCATCTTCATCATCTTCCTCGGTTCTTTAACTCATATGGTAGTCTCTACTCTTACTCTTTCTCATCTTCTAATCATTTTATAAGTACATTAATATATAGTTTAAACTAATCTTGAGTGTGTTCATATAGTTTGTAATAGGTAAGTATAACATCCAAATGATGACAACTACAAACACAATCATCAAGATTCCATTAAAATGCAACAACACAACACAACAAACATGTTCTTTAAACCACCAAAGCATATTCAAACAAGAGATCTCTTCCTCGGAAACTTGTCCTGACTACTTCAAGTGGATCCAACAAGACTTAAAGGTATGGCAAGAGACAGGGATCACAAGAGAAACACTTGAGAGAGCAAAACCTTATGCTCATTTTAGGTTAGTGATAAAGTCAGGGAGATTATATGTTCAAGAGTATGATAAAGCTTATCAAACAAGAGATGTGTTCACAATATGGGGAATACTTCAACTTCTAAGGATGTATCCTGGTCAAGTTCCTGATCTTGAGCTTCTCTTCCACTGCCATGATCCTCCTGGTATTTGGAAGAGAGACTTTAGCCAAGAAGGACCGAATGCCACGTGGCCTCCTCCGCCTTTGTTTCACTATTGTAGCCGCCGCGATGCTTACGACATTGTCTTCCCTGATTGGAGCTTTTGGGGTTGGTACGTACAGTAAAACCTCTATAAATTAATACAGTTAGAACATATATATTTTATTAATTTACATACATATTATTTGGGTCAAAATTTCAGTTTTAATTGGGAAAAAATTATTGGTTTATCGAGGTATTAATTTATCGAGTATTAGTTTATAGAGATTATACTGAATTTAGTGTTAATATTGTTATGTATAATTGAAATTTTGAAACATATATAGTTTGGTTAGATAAAGTTTTTTGTTAATGTTGTTCTATGTAGGCCTGAGGTGAATGTAAAGGAGTGGACAAAGTTATCTATTGCGATAAGAGAAGCGAACGAAAGGATTAAATGGGAAGATAGAGTTCCGTACGCTCATTGGAAAGGCAACTTCAACGTTTCTTGGGGAAGATTAGACTTTATGAAATGTAATTTCTCCGATAAGTATGATCCCATGGTTCATCTCTATGAACAAGTATGTCCAAAACCATTTTATCACCATCGAGTTCGAGTTTGTTTTGAAGAAAGCATAAGAGTAACTCAATAGTATAATGGTTTTTCAGGATTGGGATAAGGAGAGAGAGATAGGGTTCAAAAGTTCAAAACTAGAAGACCAATGCACCTATAGGTATCTAGTATTTATTGACGTTACAGAACCTTCCTGACGTTTGAATTTTTTTGGATTCGTTTTATGAACATTTTGGGGTATGAAATTCGATATTTAGGTACAAAATTTACATAGATGGCCGAGCATGGTCGGTAAGCAAAAAGTACATATTAGCTTGTGATAGTATGACTCTACTAATCAAACCGAAGTACTATGATTTCTTCGGGCGAAGTATGGTTCCAATGGAACATTATTGGCCTATTAGATCCGGTGAAGAGAATTGTCGCGACCTCAAGTTCGCCGTCGAATGGGGTAACAATAATACTAAGAAGGTTAAGCTCTTAATATATTTGTGTTATAATCAACATAGAACATATAATGATGATGTTATTTGATGGTCTTATAGGCACAAGCTATAGGGAGACAAGGAAGTGAGTACTTAATGAAGAACCTAGAGATGAAGTATGTGTATGACTACATGTTATATGTGTTACAAGGCTATGGGAAACTTATGAAGTTAGATGTGACCGTGCCCGAAAATGTGACTGAAGTGTGTTCGGAGACAATGGCTTGTCCGATCACGGACGGTGGATTGATTAGGCAGTTCATGGAGGACTCATTGGTTATGTCTCCTAGCGTCAAGGCGGCTTGTGATTTGCCGCAACCTTATGGAGATGATGAGCTCAAGAGATTTCTTGATAAACAAGAACGTGTGGAGAAAGAGGTTGAGAAGTTGACCGATTCGTATTGGGAGGTTCAAAACAAGATTCTTCAAGAACGCATGTAAGGATGTAATTGAGTAAAGAAAGACTCAACAATGGTAATATTATTGTAAGTCCGTTGACATTACATGATCCCCACTCACCAATTTGAACTTGTTTGGAAAATTAATGTTTTGTTGAAGATTGCTATTTTTTCAACACCATTTTCGGGATAATACTCTTTCTAGTTGAACCATCGATTAGTAGGTTGATCGGACCATTTAACATGTCAAGATAGAGCAAAAGTATGGATCAGTTCTACTATCATGATTAGTTTCATGAGTTTTCAACTCAAAATCAACTTACTGTGAGTTGATTGGTCTATGTAGACATGAGCATTCGGTTTTTTGGTTCTATTCGGTTCCGTTCTTTCTATATTCGGTTTAACGGTTCTCAAAATTAGAATATTTTTGTTCCTAAAATATTTTGGTTCGGTTCCGTTTGAATTAAGTAACCATTCGGGTATTAGTGTTGGGTATTTTCGGATGTATATGGATATATTTTCAGGTACTTTTAGATATTATCATATATTTTTAGATACTTTCGAGATGTTCGATTAACCCACTGATTTTGAGAAAAATTCAAAAAAATGACAATCTTTTTTTAATGCATAGTTGCATCGTTCACTTACATAGAATGAAGGTCAAAGAGGTTTGGAACATTTGTTGTCTCCGTTTCTTTAGATAATAGAGATTTTATAGCGGTTAGTCCACTTATTTAGGCCGTATGAAGTTTTAATAAATCANTATGAAGTTTTAATAAATTAATTGTTAAAAAATAGAAACGATACTCATTTACCATGAAAGAAAGTTTACAATACATTAATATAAATGTAGAATGTGGTTAAAAAATTTTAAACAGCACTAAAGAGTATAAACTTCGGTATATAGAGCATTTACCAAAAAACTCTATATTTTCGTCGGGGTTAACCAACTGATTTTGAGAAAAATTCAAAAAATGAAAATCTTATTTTAATGCATAGTTACATCGTTCAATTACATAGGATGATAATCAAAGAGGTTTGAAACATTTGTTGTCTCTGTTTCTTTAGATAATAGAGATTTTATATCGGTTACTCCACTTAATCAGGCCGTATATGAAGTTTTAAGAAATTAATTGATAAAAATAGAAACGATGCCCATGTAAAATGAAAGAAAGTTTAGAATACATTAACATATATGTAGAATATGATTAGAAATATTTAAAAAACACTAAATAGTGTAAACTTCAATTTATAGAACATTTACCAAAAACTCTATATTTTCGAAGGGATTAACCCACTAATTTTGAGAAAAATTTAAAAAAAATGACAATCTTGTTTTAATGCATAGTTGCATCGTTCACTTACATAAGATGATGGTCAAAGAGATTTGGAACATTTGTTGTCTCTGTTTCTTTAGATAATAGAGATTTTATGTCGGTTACTTCACTTATTTAGGCCGTATATGAAGTTTTAAGAAATTAATTGATAAAAAAAATAGAAACAACGCCCATGTACCATGAAAGAAAGTTTAGAATACATAAATATATAAGTAGAATTTGGTTCGAATTTTTTTTTAAAAACATTAAAGTGTACAAACTTCAGTTTATAGAGCATTTAACAAAAAACTCTATATTTTCGTAGGGGTTAACACACGGAATTTGAGAAAAATTCAAAAAAAAATGACAATCTTGTTTTAATGCATAGTTGCATCGTTCACTTATATAAGATGATGGTAAAAGAGGTTTGGAACATTTGTTGTCTCCGTCTCTTTAGATAATAGAGATTTATAGCGAATAGTTCACTTATTTAGGCCGTATATGAAGTTTTAAAAATTTAATTGATAAAAAAATAGAAACGATGCCCACGTACCATGAAAAATTCAAAAATATTATTATATTATTGTATTCTAAACTTTCTTTCATGGTACATGGACATCGTCTCTATTGTTTTATCAATTAATTTCTTAAAACTTCATATACGGTCTAAATAAGTAAAGTAACCGATATAAAATCTCTATTATCTAAAGAAACGGAGACAACAAATGTTTTAAACCTCTTTGACCATTATCCTATGTAATTGAACGATGCAACTATGCATTAAAACAAGATTTTCATTTTTTTGAGTTTTTCTCAAAATCAGTGAGTTAACCCCCTACGAAAATCATCCTATGTATGTGAACGATGCAACTATGCATTAAAACAAAATTTTCTTTTTTTTGAATTTTTTTCAAAATCGGTGAGTTAACCCCCTACGAAAATATAGAGTTTTTGGTAAATGCTCTATAAACTGAAGTTTATACTCTTTAGTGTTGTTTTAAAAATTTCTAACCNTAAAAATTTCTAACCACATTCTACATATATATATTATTTAATTTTAAACTTTCTTTCATGGTACATGAGCATCGTTTCTATTGTTTTATCAATTAAATTCTTAAAAATTCATATACGGCCTAAATAAGTGGAATAACCGATATAAAATCTCTTTTTTTTCCTCTAAAATATTACTTTTATTATCAAACCATACGAACCAAAGATACAAGTTTAAGCCGGCAAAGGATTACCCTTTCCGGAGCCAAAAGCCAGCGGGTCTAAAGTTATAACCCCCGGAGCCAAACCACAAATGAATAATAAAAGCGAGATGATACAACGGATACAGAATCTATTAGATGAAAACCCAGAATTAAAAGCATAGAACCGCACTAAGAGAAAAACGAGATAGATTGGAGGAGTAGTGGAGCTGAGAAGACAAGCCGAAAACGATGGAGGAGAGAACCACAAGCAAGAACCCGAAGAACCTCCACCAAGCGGTGATAGAAAGCCACAGTAAAGAACTTCTAACCAAGCCAATTTCAACTAACACCGACCAAAGGCAAGATCCCTACACACGACCTTACTGAGAAACCGGAAAAACCGTAGTCCCTAACTAGTAGGTCGAGCACACCTCTCGCACTACCCGCTTAACCATAAAACGACTCGAGGAACCACCAAGCCAAGAGCACAACTTCCTAACCGAGAAAGGAGAGATCACTACCGCCAACCTAAACCGTCAAGAACTCAACCTATTCTCCAAGAAGCTATAACCCTAGGACTAAACTCTGATTCAAGGAAAGATAACTAACAGATTCAACATAAAGGAGAAGGAGGCCATTGACAACTACACTGCTCCAACAATCTCCGATGCACCACTCGCCTATTACACCGGAAAGGCGTTCGCGACCACCGAACCCACCCGGATTGAAAGGACCGACCGGAGATGAGATCCAAGGAGAAAACAAACCTCAATCTCCGTTCCGAGCCAGAGCCGACCCTTCTCCTCCACGCCCTCGGAACCTCGCTGCTACTGAATAATGATGGTCTCCACCGCCGCTCACGCCGGAGAGGAGGCTTCCTCCGAGCACTCATCCAATAGCTAATAAGAAGAACTCAAAAAGAGAGCAGGAGGAGAAAGGCAAAACTGTAAAAGCAAGAAGAGAAAGGAGCAGACCACCGCCGGCGAGGAGAGCCACCGCCGACGGCAGCACCGATCACCGCAGGAGATTTAAAATTCGCCTCAGATCTAAGTTTTTTTTTTTTTTTTTGGTTTTGTGTGATCTATCTCACGTTAACCGATATAAAATCTCTATTATCTAAAGAAAAGAAGACAACAAATGTTTTAAACCTCTTTGACCATAATCCTATGTAATTGAATGATGCAACTATGCATTAAAACAAGATTTTCATTTTTTTTGTATTTTTCTCAAAATCCGTGAGCCCCTACGAAAATATAGAGTTTTTGGTAAATGCTCTATAAACATAAGTTTATACTCTTTATTGTTGTGTTAAAAATTTCTAACCACATTCTTCATATATATTATTGTATTCTACACTTTATTTCATGGTACATGAGCATCGTTTCTATTGTTTTATCAATTAAATTCTTAAAACTTCATATACGGCCAAAATAAGTGAAGTAACCGATATAAATTATCTATTATCTAAAGAAACGGAGACAACAAATGTTCCAAACCTCTTTGACAATCATCCTATGTAATTTAACGATGCAACTATGCATTAAAACAAGATTTTATGTTTTTTGAATTTTTCTCAAAATCAGTGAGTTAACCCCTACGAAAATATAGACTTTTTGGTAAATGCTCTATAAACTGAAGTTTATACTCTTTAGTGTTGTTTTAAAAATTTCTAACCACATTCTACATATATATTTTTGAATTTTAAACTTTCTTTCAAGGTACATGAGCATCGTGTCTATTGTTATATCAATTAAATTCTTAAAAATTCATATACGGCCTAAATAAGTGGAGTAACCGATATAAAATCTCTATTATCTAAAGAAATGGAGACAAAAAATGTTTTAAACCTCTTTGACCATCATCCTAGGTAATTGAATGATACAACTATGCATTAAAACAAGATTTTCATTTTTTTTGAATTTTTCTCCAAATCCGTGAGTTAACCCCTACGAAAATATAGAGTTTTTGGTAAATGCTCTATAAACTTAAGTTTATACTCTTTAGNCGTTGTTTTAAAAATTTCTAACCATATTCTCCATATATATTATTGTATTTTAAAATTTCTTTCATGGTACATGAGCATCGTT
>OVAN01002631.1:0-32551 GCA_900406275.1 Anastatica hierochuntica
TTATATTTTCGTTTTTTATATATATAAAAAGTGAAAAATATTAAATTAATAAGAACACATAACATAATTTTTTAAGACTATGTTAAACAATATTGTTTCTAAAACATACTTTTAATTAAACACTATAGTTTTTTTACTGTATTGTTATAANATTTAGTTCACGAGGGATTAAACACTTTAACCAATACCGAAAAATATTTAAACTAATTAAAATGTACAAATTTAATATATGAATTTAAAATTTATTTAAATCTAATTTTATAAAATATCAATAAACATGGTTAAATCCTAGTTCTTTTACGTTTTATGGTGTCAACGTGGCCAAATTGCAGTACAATTAAGCATGTGTATTTTGTTGAGATATTTTATGATTAATAACAAATACAGAATAGCATACCGGGATAATTATTGAGAGGTTGGATCAGGATTATATAGACAAACACACAAATGATTGCTCGCGATTGTAAAGTAAAAATTTCAGCTAATAAATATCATATAAAAACAATAACCATGTTCAATTTCTATTTGCGTTATTTTTTTAGAAAATTCATTTTCTTCTATATTCTTTTTGATGTTTAAAACAATATCTTACACTCTAATAAATAGAATGGATTTATTTATAAACCTAAAAGAAATTGTTCATTATTTCAAAATTGGAACATTCATTACTCTGAAATATTTTTGTAAACTATCAGCATTATAATTTTTTTGATAGAAAATTGATTTAATTTATTTTAAGAAAAACGGAAAATGGTTGTTAAAAAAAAGTACGTAGTTAGTTAATATAAGTCTAATATGTGGAGGATTCTAATTATAAAAAGATATATATGTGTGTGTGGAGATCCCGTGTTAACGAGCCCAAATCATTGAAAGTTTATTTATGAGACCGTTTAAGAGGAATTATTTGTAGGGATAATTTTTTATAGGCTTTGTTCGTATTTGCATTCAGATGTTGCATGTACATCTAGATGCACTGGATGTTTTTAGTTTGACCATTTTTAATTTGCATCCAAATATTTAAGATGCTCGGATGTAAGAATTTGGATATTCAAAATGC
The DNA here is from genome assembly GCA_900406275.1 of Anastatica hierochuntica. Taxonomy (NCBI): domain Eukaryota; kingdom Viridiplantae; phylum Streptophyta; class Magnoliopsida; order Brassicales; family Brassicaceae; genus Anastatica; species Anastatica hierochuntica. The sequence goes on from OVAN01002631.1 coordinate 1,058, forward strand.
TCCAAAATGTAGAGTTTGGATGCAGATTTTGGATCTCAAAAGACCAAAATACCCTTAGTTATAAAAATATTTAAGTCAACACTAATACCAAAGTTACGAAAATGCAAACAATTTTAAAACGTTAAAACCGCAAAAACTACCAAAACACAAAGGGGGAAACATTCATAAAGACTCTCAATAAATTGTTTTACCAAAAATACATAGCGATCGAATATAGTAGAGCCTCTTTTTTTCTCCATTTTCTCATGGTGTCGTTTCTAGTGTTGAACCACAAACCGATGCAAGGTTGTGAAACCATAGAGAAAAGAAAATTTGTTGTCTGTGTAAACCTTTCGATTGAAACAAAGATAGCGAAAGAAACAAAAATGTGGTTCTTGAAATAGAGAAAGTGTTTCTCTTTAGTAATAAAGATAAAGAGAAGAGTATAAATTACAGTTCATATATAGAGAGATGAAGACGGATGATTGTTCATGTTCATAGGATTTAGTTACTCATCTCTATTATTCATGAACTTCATAGCTTCAACAATGCATTAAGTTTGCTTCTTTTCCAATTTATCTCCTACATAAATCACCCAAAAAAGTCATATGACATAAATCATGATAGTGTTATGGTCAAGTATTCAAAATCTTTTATGCATAACTCTAGAAATTAATAAATTCAAATTTTTATACTTTAAATCTAGATTAGCATCCGGTTTAAATTAATTTTATTTTTTGTATTAATGCGAGAATATACATAATTTTCTTACTGAGTTTCTTTTTTTTCTATTGTATTAATTTTTCTTTTCAGTTTTTTGCTAATGATATGCTATCTAACTATATAAAAGTTGTTAAATAGTAGTTCTTAACCTTTCCAATTTTTTTAAATAGTAATTCTTAAAAATAAAATAGAGCTATTTTTCGTGACTAAAAAAATAGAGCTATTTTAGCTAACATTTATTTTTTGGTGGTAACAATATAGCTTTTGATGATTTTTATATATTATTTGACAAATGTCAGTGAAATGTTTTTGAAAAGTACCTCTGTGATTTTAAAGTTTCTTAATTTATTTAATGTTTGTTAAAGTCTTTTATTATCGTGTTTAAACATTATATGTTTAAGAAAAGCTTTTTGCCACTATTGTTTGTATATCATATTATTTTTTTAGTACACATAATTATGTTTTAAGTCTTCATGTAAAAAAATGTAAAATGGAACATGTAATTGGCTTTACTGTAGGGATAGACGTTCGGTTGTTCGGATCGGTTTGGGTTATTTATTTTGGTTCTCGGGTAATCCAGTTCTTAATTTTTGGTATCCATTTATGAACCGAGGAAATTTCGGTTCGGTTATCGTTTGGTTCGGGTCGGTTTCCAGTTCCAAATCGGGTTCGGTATTCTCGGATAGTTGGAGTATTTTCGGATATTTTCTTATATTTTTGGGAAATTGTAGATTTTTTAGGTATGCTTCGTTTTTCGGGTATGTTTGGATATGTTTATATTTTTTATATTTCGAGTATATTTGGTTGCTCAGACTAAAATATCCGAAAAATCTTAAGGTATATAACTATATTTTAGGTATTTTTGGGTACCTTGAATACTTCGGTTCGGTTAGGTTCCATTTCGGTTCTTTTGATTCTCAAATATTGATAACCATTCAAGTACTTTTAGGATTTCGGTTTGGTTCCGGTTACAATGTCTACACAAACCTCAATTGGGTGATACTTCTCGAGGAATATGTAAAGTGAAAATTTGGTAATTGCTTTGCATGTAATTTAGATCAAACGTATTTGAAAGCAAAATAAAATAATATGTTTGTAAATAAATTATTGGAAAGATGTGATATATAGATTATTTGAAGTCTAGTAAATGAAAAATTTGTTGTATTGTTGTCCTTCACCCTTTTTTTAACATTGTCCTTCACCATTAATGTTCGGAGAAACGGTGCAAAATAAATTTGCAATACATAGATATTATTTTGGGTGCTAAATAAACATATGTGCATGATGACTATATTACTTTTGACTGGTGGCAACATATTTCATGCTAACAAATTATTCAGTTCGCATTTATGTTGGAGATTTCTGATGCCATTTCTAATGTGAATTCAGCGGGTCGTCCAAATTTCCTATGTAATTGTATATCTCAGAGTTTTAAAAACTATAGTTAATGTTTCAACTATTTAAAGCTTAGACATGAAGTCCTATATCTTTTCACGTTGCACCCCTGGCACCTTCCAAGAAAAGTCTCTTCTTTCCTCTCAAAAGAGAAGATATAAAAGAATTAAGATACATGGTCATATAAGTGGGTTTGAACATGATAATCGATTTTAAAAATTAAGAGAGAAGATAATACCAATGGTGTAACTTCCTGTTTAAAAAAGTGTCTTGGGATAAAAGGCTTTTGCTTGAATAATCTCAACAACAAACTGTATTATTGTCTTCTGGAATGTACTACAAAAAACGATGACATTTGTCTCAAAGCAATCATAGAAAGTATTTCCAGAAAAGGTATGCTCCTAGATCATATGAAGAACGGGAGTTGTATTTCCATCTTCAGAAGGAATATAAATGGCAGTACGACCCAAAGCCACTTCTTTGTTCACTGTAAATGTAGATGAAGAAATTACGAAGGGAGAGAAACTTGTGTTGGAGCCATCAATTGAAGTTAGAGAACAAATTATATTATAAGATGCTCTAAACATATATGATAAGAATGAAAATCTATTCTACTAATCTAAATGACAGAACTTAAATGTTGGGTAACATGGCTCTCATTTCATGTGGAGGAAAATTATGAAAGTGTTATGGCTCTCATTCCAAATCTCTGAACTGCAATCACTATCCTTAGCAAGCCATTGTGCCATCGTACATTCCCTTTGGAAATCCTTATGTGGCAATTCCAACTCCTATTGATACTACGACGCAGACCATAAGGATGATAACAGTCACGTCTTGAAGCGCTTCCCAAACAAACGTTAAAAGTGATCTGGCTGGTTTCTCTGCATAATGATTTTCTCCATAGATTTTTTCTCTGGTGTCTAATTCACTCGAACGGACACCTTCAAAGAGAGATACGTACAATTTCTGAGCAATTCCTTAAGCTCCTCCAATATTGTTAAGGCTCTTTTTGTCATGATTGCGAACCATGGAGGAAAGTTCATCAGGTTCAACATAAAATACAACTTGTTTGACCTCATCAGTTGCTGAAGAAATTACACAATGAAAAGAAGAAGAAATTTAAGTAATCAAAACACAGTCTCCACCAAATACTGCAAATCATGAACCCCTGAAACTCAATGCATATTCTTTGCATCAATGAACTGAAGAGCTGCCTCTTGAACAGTCTCTACCAAATACTGCAAATCATGAACCCCTGAAACTCAATGCATATTCTTAGCATCAATGAACTAAAGAGCTACCTCTTGAACATCGAAAACCACCCGTATCTTTTCCTGGTTAAGATGAAATAAGTAAAAAAAGTGAGCTAATTGAAGAACACTACGACAACTAAATTATTGGTCACTACAGGAAAGAACAAAACATGCTTCCATCTTAAGCATAAAGAGAACTAAGTTGAGAATAGTGAGAAAATTATGAAATAACTTCAGAAAATAGTGAGAAGTAATAACAGTCAAGAGTCAAATCGAGTACTTGTTAGAGTAACTCTCTCACCTAAAGCATATGCATACATGAAAGCTTCCAAAGCAAGGTTTTCAATCACCCTGGGACAATGTTTCTTAAACACCTATGAATAAGCAGAAGCAATTTTAGAGTTCTTACATACTTGTTAGCTTGGCATAGAACATATTCATAATAGTCTTACTATTAAGCTAAGAAATGTGACGTTTTGAGTTTAAACTTGCAGAAGTTACTTTAAAATCCACACAAATGAGTATGTATTATATATGACTACTGAATATATAAGAGAGTTGGTACGATATATTGAATATTGATGCATGACTAACTTGTGGGTTACAATATTTAGTATTAGGGATAAGAGAGTTGATATGCAAACCAATCAAACAGTTTGACATCTCTTCACTATAGCGGAAGTCACCTATATGTAGAACAACCTATACAAAATTAACAGAGTCCATGGAATTTACCGTAACTCATGAAAAAAACCCAAAAAGAGACAGCAAGTAACTCATGAAAAAATACCCAAAAAGAGACAACATCAGTAACCTCTTTGTACTTCTTTTGATTTATCAAAAAGAAGAACAATGAGGTAGCAGTAAATCTCGAACTCTGCAGACATGTGATTTAAAGGAGCTTGCGTAGCCGACGAAGTTTTATCAACTTCCATGTCATGTTCATCACACTTAGCCAGTTCAAATAATAAAACTTGATCATTCACATCAACGAAAGAAAGTATAAATCACCACAACATGAGTCTAAACTTCCTGAAGTCAGATACTAATTGGAAAAAGAATATGTCACCAAATCAAAATCAAGAGCTAAAACCCAAGTCAATACCTTAGGAACAAAGGAAGAAAGGCGAGTGTGGGCTTCGGGTCTTGGAACCAAGGCAAAATCAAGGAAAGAAGAGAGCATGGAGTTGTTGAGCTTCCGTCTAAGTCCAATGGTGAGACGCATATCAAGAGCAACACAACGAACTTCCTCCGTATATGACCCAATATCGATCAAGGTTGCAATCTCCTTCAAATCTAAGAAGAATTGTGTGAATTCGATGATTACAAGCTCCATACTCGAAATTCAAGAAAAAGAAAAAAAACCTTGAAGCGTTCAGATGGATATTTACGCTGCATCGAAGCCTTACCTGAGATTCAACCAAAAAGTAGATTCTGGCCCATCAGCGTGTTGCTTTTCTTGTAGTGCGAGCTTCTCAAGAGTGGACTACTCGAATTGCTACTAACAATGTTGTCGATTATGGCTAGGGTTCTGATTTCGAAAAAGTGAGCCATGACATCGGATGGGGACGTTCACAGGGAGCTGGTGTAGCAATAATGGGTGAAGGCCTCGTTCGGGTGGAAGGGTTATGGTTTTATATGCTGGCTTGTTTATGCCGTCGTTGATAAAAAAGAAGTTGGAAGGCATCGATAAATGTAGACTCAAAAACAACAATGTAGTGAGGCAGTTACAGAGGAGGAGTGGGGAGATGAAAAGGGAGGAGGGAGACAATAGGGCGGATAGGGTTTGTATGCAACAGGAAATGGAAGGGAACAACGATGGTCTCGGTGAAGAAGACCTCGTGACAGATGCTGGGACAAGAAAAATTAATGGGCCTCGTGGCCCAGAAGAGAGTGAAGTTCCTTGCCATTTTCCAAAATCTAGACAAATAGTGAATAGTGAATCTTGAAAACAGCATGACATGTGGGTTAAGAAACTGTGGGGCGTTCAGATCTGATATGGAAAATAGGAAGGGGTTTGGTTGGTGGCTTACGTTGACGTGCTGGGAGGTCACAATTAGTGACTTTTAATTAGTTAGATATTCCTTACCGAAAAAAATTCTTAAATTTTTTTGTTCAAATATATATTTAATAAAAAATAATTCAAAGGCTGATGATCACGTAGAATGGTATTTTTTGAGAGATGTCATGCTTGCAATGGGTTTTAACGCTAAATGGGTCTCATGGATAATGATGTGTGTACAAACTGTTACCTTTTCAGTTCTCATCAATGGATCCCCATAGGGACACATAACACCTACTCGTGGAATTCGGCAAGGTGATCCGCTTTCACCGTATTTATTCATCATCTGTGCTGAAGTTGTTACTCATATGTTCAACCAAGCAGCCGCGGAAAAGATGATTAAAGGTATAAAGATAAGTAACATTGGACCTACCATACATAACTTATTCTTTGCAGATGATGCACTATTCTTTTGTCATGCTCACCCTCGATCTGCGAAAACAATTCAAAGAATTCTAGAAGTGTATGAGAAAGTATCAGGTCAGGCAGTGAATCTCCGAAAGTCGGCACTCACTTTTGGTTCTCGGATTCGGGAGGAAACTAAAACAAACCTAAGGAGGATCCTCAACATACATAATGATGGAGGGCAGGGAAATTATTTGGGTTTACCAGAGGAGATAGGACGATGGAAAAAAGAAGTTTTCCAATACATTGTTGGCAAGGTTAAACAACAAAGGGAGAGCTGGTCAAACCGATTCCTTTCTGAAGCAGGTAAAGAAATATTACTGAAGACTATTGCTTTAGCGCTTCCGGTGTATACCATGAATGTCTTCAAGCTCCCGATCGGTATTTGTGAGGAGATTGAGCGTACCATAGCACGATACTGGTGGAGCAAAACTGGAGGTCGGTGTTCCATGCATTGGTACTCGTGGAAACGGCTAAGCATGTCTAAAAAAGAAGGAGGTCTAGGCTTTTGAGACATTGAGAGTTTTAACTCAGCGTTCTTAGCTAAACAAGTCTGGCGAATATTTCAAAACCCGACAAGTCTAGCAGCCAGAATACTCAAAGGACGCTACTTTCCAACCTCATCTATCTTACATGCTACTCTAGGTACAAAACCATCTTACATCTGGAAATCCTTATTGGTTGGAAAAGATTTACTTTGTCAGGGTTTACGCATGAATATTGGTGATGGTTTACAAACGCGGATATGGGAAGATAAATGGTTACCGCTCGCTCCTCCACATCTGCCTCGACAGATCATGGGGTCGATCCTGCCGTGGACTTCCGTATCACAGTTGTTTGATGACCTTGGTAAGCGGGATCTAGAAAAACTCCAATCAGTATTCATGTTTGAGGATGTTGAACACATTGTATCTATCTATTTGTGTACACGTAATGTCCACCGATACAATTGGATGGCATTATACTCAGAATGGGTCATATACGGTCAAATCAGGTTACTGGTTAGCACGACACATCGAGCATCAATCAGCTCACATTGAACCAACTCTTGGGAATCCATTGATAAAATCGGTAGTGTGGAAAATGCGGATAACCCCAAAAATCAAACATTTTCTCTGGCGTTGTCTTTCCAATGTCTTACCAGTTGGATCTTGCCTCCTGGCTCGAGGAGTCCCCACCGATGGTCTGTGTCGACGATGTTGCACGGAGACTGAAAGCATGAACCACTTATTCTTCCTTTGTGAACATACCCTACGGATCTGGCGAGCCTCGGGTGTGGGTCTTTCCCAACTTCAGGATCCTAATATCACTTTTGAGGGTAAACTCGATCTCTTGTTGGACGTATATAATAATTATATGTTCAATGAGTTCCAAAGACAATTTTCGCTCTGGATTCTCTGGCAAACTCGACAACAACATATGTCATTGTCGCAATGGAAGAAGCTGCCTCCGAGTTTCGTTAAGTGTAACTATGATGGCTCCCAGAATGTTTATGGAATATCTAAAGCCGGGTGGATAATCCGGGATGAAAATGGGCATTATGTGTGTGCTGGTACATCGAAAGGAAAACCATTTCAAGATTTTGCTACTCTAGAAATGCAAGCTTTACTTATAGCAATGCAACAAGTCTGGATACGAGGTTATCGTAGATGCATCTTCGAAGGAGAGAATAAAACTTTGGTCAGTATTTTGCAACGATAACAAACGCACTTCGGATGACGAAATTTATGTCAGGAAGTTGAAATGTGGCGGGAACATTTTCAAGAAACTCTTTTTCAGTGGGTTCCAAGACTCTCTAATCAAGCAGCAGACAAGTTAGCTAAGAAACTTTTACGCCAAATAGATTTGATATGCTTTAACTTTATTCCTTTCGGTTTAGAAGATATTTTGTATGTCGAACAGAATAATTCTTAGTTTTTCAAGTAAGACGTTAAAAAAATAAAAAAATAATTCTAAAAGTTTTATTTTCCAGAATAAAAAAGTGGTACGGAATAATGTTGATTGGTAAAAAACAATTTACGTACGGTACGAAATAAATGTCTTGATTGGTTGAAAAAAATAAAACTTTGGTTTATAAATATAATAAATAAAATAATTTATACTTATTTAATACCACAAATTAAAACATAAAAATTATATTTAATACATTTTTATTTGTTAGAATTTTGTAATTATATTTTTTGTATATTTATTAATTTCTATACATATACATGATAAAAACATATATATTTATATACACATATATAGGTAATATATATATATATATGCACTATATACAAATATCTAATAGTCAAAACTGCATTTAGTTTCTCCTGCAAACACCAAAATTATAGTGGGAAAAAACGCACGGCCAATAAAGCTAAAACCAAAGCAAATTTTAATTCTTTTTACCATTTACTGTATAGTACGGTTTTGAGACAATACACTCTGCATATTATAAGTTAGTGTGATTGGTGAAAATCTTTAACTCACCTCTCTACGTATGCAAATTACGTCCCGTTGTGGTTTCCATTCGCTTAGTACAATTTAAGTTTAGGATTTTAGAAATTAATTATTTGGATTTGACATTTAGTTTTGAGAATCACTATTTAGTTTTAGTTTTGTGATATTTAGTAAAACAAGACTTTTGTGATATTTTTAAAGGTTTAGCTACTAATGTTGGAATAATTTTTTTGAGGTACTTTAAGATAATTATAACAAATAACCAAAAAAATTATACTTAAGTTTTTTAACCTAAAAAAAATTACTTCCTCATACCTTGTTTATTTTATTTTTCATAGGTAAGGGTAAAATAGCAAAATATCTCCAACATTTTTTTTATTCCAAGCAATTTATTGATTAGCTTAATATATCATCTTGTACACAAGTATTTAAGAAAACAAGACAGGAAGAAAACAGAATCCATGAATTGAAATCTTGTACAACATCTTTAGCTAATCTATATGCGCACATATTTGTTGTCCGAGCTTCTCATTTGATCACAATCTTTTCAAAAGCTTGTCTTCATTCAGCAATGGTCATTTGATAAAATTGTAGTTGCAAAAAGTTGGAATCACCAGATATGGCTGTGTTTAGATTACGATTATCCTCGACGAATTCAACATTTCGGTAACCAAATCCCTACGATGCTTGGATCACCTATAGGAGGGTGGTACATTCAGCCTACATGGCATCACGATGACCCTGAAATTTCCCCATCCCGCAATGTAACACAATCCCATTATGGTCTCTTATAATTCATCCAAGTCCGAAAGCATGATTCCCTTCAATATGCGAGGTATCATAATTACATTTGACCCATCCGTGAGGAGGAGGTGACCAACGTTGGGTTTGATTACTTATCCCCCATTCGATCGACTACCAGCCGCGCCAATAGGAACATCTTGTATACTAAGCCATTCATGCACATCAGAAGAGTATTGGTGATGGTGTCTTGAGGTGGTAATATTTTCCTACTAAACCATAAGGCATTACGTGCCTTTCAAAGCCTCCATAGCACCATAAATGGTAGACTCTACCCAAGAACATCCCATGTTTGTTTTTGGTGCCGAAGAAGTAAGTATTGCATATTATCCTCTAGAGATAAGGTCTCATCCGTTAAGGAGTTGAGTTGCAGTCCAACATTCCGCCAAACTACTTTCGCGTAAGGGTAGGTAAAGAAGAGATGGTCAGTAGATTCAACTTTATTTGCACAATGTACACAATTAGGATCAACGTTAATATGGCGACGACGCAAGTTCTCGGAAGAGACAATGGTTTTAGAGCAAATATGCCAAGTAAAGTGTCGAATCTTTGGAGGCACATTTAGTCGCCATATTACTTTGGCTAGATCAGGTCGTGAAGCGAGAGGAGCTTCACAATCAGAATGATCCCTTGATTGAGTTGAGGCAAGCCAGTAACCGGTTTTGACCGAATATGTTCCATCCCTTGTATGAATCCAACATATGTGTCATCCTTAAGTGATAGTGGAAGGAAAAGCTTCTGAATCAGGTAGTGGTCAGAATGGTGAATATGATCTGTTAGAGCTTGCTCATCCCATTGGCGAGTAACCGGATCGATCAACTTACAAATCATGATACGAGGGTTAACATGTGGGAGTAGATGTGGTGCTCGTGCCGGTGTGACAAGGAGCCAATGGGTGTTATAGACTAAAGTATGTTCGCCATAACCAATTAATATTCGTGTACCTTGTCGTAGAAGTTGACCTCCAAAGACAGGGATCGCCAACCGTACAATGCACCATTCTTAGATGTAGCTCAAAGCATATCATTATTCTTAAAGTATCTTTGTTTAAGTACCTTAAAGACCAAACTATGTGGTTGCTGCATGATTTTCCACATATGATGGGCAAACAAGGCCTAGTTGAAGTCATGTAGATCATGAAATCCTAAACCCCCGCTACTCTTTGGCTTAGTCAGTTTCTGCCAAGAGACCCACAACATCTTCTTCTTCTCCGGAGTTAACCCCCACCAGAAGCTACTTAAGAGACTATTTATATCATCACATATCTCGATAGGCAGCTGGAAACAATTCATAGAGTAAATTGGCATAGAAAGCGCAACACTTTTAAGCATAATCTCTTTGCCAGCTGAGGAAAGAAATCTGTTTTGCCACCCCTCGACCTTACACATGACATTCTCTTTGATATACTGGAAAATTTTCGTCTTTTGTCTACCGAATTGTTCCGGTAACCCAAGATATTTGCCACCACCTCCAACATTTGGGATGCAAAGAATAACTTGGATAGTTTGTCGTGTATGCTCAAAGACATGTGTTTCGAAAGTAATGGTGGACTTCTCAAGATTGATAATTTGTCACGAAGCCTCAACATATAGTGTAAGAATGTGAGACAGTGTTTGGCTGCTCTGAGTATCCGCCTTAATAAAAAATAGTGAATCATCAGCGAACAAGAGATGTGTCAAAGTTGGGCCACCCTTACTTAGTTGAATCCCTTTGAGCTTCTCTTCTCTCGCAACTTGGTTTAAAAGCGCACTGAGCACATCGAAGCAAAGGATAAACAAATACGGTGAAAGCGGTTCACCTTGACGTAGGCCACGTTGGGGAGCAAAGTTACCATAAGGACTCCCATTGACCAACACAGAGAAGGACACAGTTCGAACACATTCCATAACCCATTGGATCCATTGAACACTAAAGCCTTTTTGTCGGAGGACCGCTTCAATAAACTCCCATTCAAGGCGGTCATATGCTTTACTAATATCAGTATTCACCGCCATGAATCCAGTGGTAAAAGGTTTCAGCGACTTCAAAGCGTGAAAAACCTCGTGCGCCAACATAACGTTATCAGTGATAAACTGTCCGGGGTATAAATGCGGCTTGATTTTCAGCCACAGCCATCGGCAGAATCTTCTTCATGCGTCCGACCAATATCTTTTGATATAATCTTATACACAACAATGCATAAGCTTATTGGACGAAAATTTTTCATCGTGTTCGGTATCTTCTGTTTCAGGATGAGACAAATGTTAGTATGGTTCCAATCTGGGTGAAAGTGACTTGTGGAAAAGAAGCTATGGACTTCCTTGACAATGTCAGGACCAACGACCTCCCATGAGGTCTTGTAGAAAGAAGCAGTAAATCCATCATAACCAGGAGTCTTGTGTGAGCCAATTGATAATAGAGCATTATAGATTTTTGTTTCGTTCACCTCTCTAGCGAGGTCTATATTCATATGAGGTGTCACCACTGGTCCCAAGCATTGTACAAGATCTTGACGCCTACCAGAAATCGACGATGTGAACAACTCTGTAAAGTATATCTCTGCTTCAATGGCTATGTCGCCATTACCTTTCACCACCTGATCTCCTGGTCCTTTAATTAAGAGAATCTGATTGTGTGCGATTCTGTTTTTGGTCAGTGCATGAAAGTATTTAGTGTTTCGGTCGCCACACCGTAACCACTGAGCTCGGCTCTTCTGGTGCCAGAATCGTTCTTCATTCTTATAAGCACGACCAAAATCCCGTTTGAGGCTATGAATAGTTTCTATAGATGTAGTCGGGTCTCTGATCGTAATCTCAATGTTGTGGCGTAGTTCCGCTATGCGCTTCTTAGCATTAAACTGCTTGGATCTTTTCCACTTTGAAATATGCCTTCGGCAAAGTCAAACTCGTATCAGGACTGAAGCATCGGTTGTACTATCTCCAATATTTAGTTAGTACTTTTTGACAAATCCAAAAAAAATAATATTAATTTTTTTGTGGTTTGCAAGCGAATTCACTATATTTTTAATCCAACTAGAGTTTTGACCCGCGCAACCATGCGGGTTTTTTTATAATAATTTTAGATATTATTAATCATGTTTAGATTTTTCGAGTATTGGTTTATAATTTTCGGTTATTTCGAGTTTCAGATTCAAAAATTTTAGAACTTTCAATTATATCGAATTATGTATTCGATTTAGATTTGAGATTTTCGAACTTTCAGATTTCCTCGGATACTCGTATGGGTTCAGTTCGGATAATATCCAATACCCAAAATATCGTGAAACAAAACCCGTTAGAGTATTTAAAAAAATTATTAGATGACTAAACTTAAATTTGTATAGTTTATATAAATTATTTAAAATTTCTATAGGTTTTTCTAAATTTTATCACTTTATATTTTTTTTTTGAATTTTTGTAACAATTTTTTTTTAGAAAATAATAATATTGTAACATATTTATTTTAAAAGTTATGGACTTATTTTAAATTTGAAAACAAATTAAATTTAAATTTGCTGAAAATTGATGATTTTAAATTGTGGTGGTTTACAATTTTGATAGTGATTAAGTGAAAAGAATATTAAAATATTATAATATGTTTGTTGGAATATATAAAAGAGTAATTAGAGTTATTTTAATTTATTAAATACATTTAATAAAAAATTTAAAATATGTTCACTTTAAAAAATCACACATGAAAAGGTTTATGTCTTCCCTTTTAATAAGATAGATTGATTTTGTTAACCAAAGTAAATTTGAAACTAACAACTTTTCTAGCTAGTTTAAAATTTATGAATTAGGGATATAAATATGGGATCACCCTGATAGGCTGATATCATAGATTGGTAAAAGGAATCTTATTATATAAAGCGAAACGCGTTCGACGTTAGTTTGACACGTCGTCAAATTATAATTCACGATCGGATTATTGACATTTGTTTAGTATTTAAAATTTCCAATTTCGTGTAAATTAATTTTCTATTTTACAGAAAAAGTAAAATTTCTATTTTTATTAAACATTGAAATTTAAATATTAAATATTTTACTTCCATTAAATTACTCGATATTAATTATTATGTATGCAAACATGATAAAATTATAATATTTAATTTTTTTTTGTCAACAGCTAAACTTAACTAAAACAGCCAGTAAATCGGGGACTGATTCGCAGCTAAACTTAAATTATAATATTTAATTAAAAATGTTGTTTCACGTGATATTAAAATTTCAGATTAATTTGGATGATATTGATTGTAGTTCATAAATTTTCAATAAATAACAATGATTTTAAGCTACATTATAAATTTACGGATTACCGTATTACGGATTTCAATTTTAAAATATAAAATTTTTAAGATATTTTACATTTAATTTCTTGTGTATTACATGAAATTTTATCTAGTTTTAAATAAAGCAATATGATAAGTTGGTATGGCAATAAATTTTTTTAAAAAATTGTAAGAAGTAGCGTGAAAGAAAACAATATAGCATACAGATCCCAATAAAATAAGCCCAACTTAAAAAGCCCTGAGACTCAGTGGCAGTTTAGTAATTTAAAAGCAATAAAAAAATAGTAAAACCTAACATTGTCTCTCTCGCAAAGTTTGTCGGCACTTGTTTCTTCATCAACTCAACGGCTTTGCGCCATTACGATCTTAAATTGCAGAAATGGCGGCAGCTTTAGCTTCCAGATTCTCTAGAGGTACGTTCCTTCACTTGACTCAGCTTTTTATTTGTTGAATTTTCGTAATCTACTTCGTGCATTGGCTTTTGGTTGGAACATCAAATGCTGATTCATGAGTTAAAAAAAAAGGTTTTCTTCTTGTGTGTTGATATCATCACTAACACTTGCGTAGATCCGTTTTTGGTCTCTCTGTTGTCTTGAGGCTTGATTAATACACTATGTGCGCAGGAGGACGTTCATTGCTTGGAGGTCTTACCAATGCTTTCTCTGGTTTGATGAATTCCTCTAATGGAGGAGTAATGAATGGAAGCATCCTCTCTCAGGTCAATCCTATTAACGAATCGATGAAAGTTTCTTCCTTTTTTCACATTTGGAGAGGAGAATCATGTGTCCTGATGATTTTCGAATTTTCGATAGCAGCAACAACAACAACAAAGGACATTCATTCAAATGAGAACAGTTCTCAAAGCCGTGGACAACTCAGGTGCAAAGGAAGTTATGTGCATTCAAGCTCTAAAGGGAGGCAAGAAAGGAGCAAGACTTGGTGATACCATTGTTGCTTCTGTCAAAGATGACATCCCAGTGAAGAAAGGGAAGGTCGTTGGTGCGTCAGGGAAAGATGTCAATACGAGAGCTAAAGTGAAGAAAGGGATGGTCGTGTACGGTGTGGTTGTGCGTTCTGCTATGCCGAAAAACTGTGTTGACGGAAGCCAAGTCAAGTTTGATGACAATGCTGTTGTAATTGTGGGCATAAAGGAGAAGAAAGGAAAGAAAGGGAAGAAAGGGAAGACGAATTCGGATGGTACCAGGAAGAAAGTGGAGTATGACAAACCGATTGGTACCCGAGTGTTTGGAATGGAGTATGACAAACCGATTGGTACCCGAGTGTTTGGTCCTGTGCCTCACGAGATGCGCCTCAGGAAACATCTCAAGATCCTTTCTTTGGCTCAACACATTGTTTGAGACAGTAAAACCACACTAACCCATCAGTTATTATCTCTGTGACTCGGTTTCTGTTTGAATTAGTTAAATCTCTAAACTTTTTTTGCTGCTACTTCTAAGCAATCAAAGGGGCTTTTAAGTTATCATCTATTCTTTATGTCATACAACAGTTTAGAGCAAGAAAAAGAGAATAGCCACTATAGCACAACTAGTATATATATATATATATATAAGAAAATAACTTCCAGAAAGTATTAAGGTTTTGTTTTCTTATACATAACATACACACACTTTCAAGTCCATGAGAAAAAGGAATGGACTTTAGCTATGCATCACCACCACCATCAACAAGGTATTAGTTCTTCTTTTCCTCAACATGTCAATTCTTATTTTTTTTATGTATAGTGCTGGAAACTAAAAAAAGCTATTATAATAGTGTAGGAGCTTATACTGTTTCAAGATCTGGTCTTCAACTTTCTTTGAGCTTTCAAGTCGACCACTATGATAGAGATATTGTCTGTGCTTCCCTTTTGAAGAGCGAGTTTTGAGAGATAATCTGCCGCGGCTTGGCACGCATGGTCTTCCGCTATACCTCTCTCGGCTAAAGGCAATGCTCCGTTCTTCTTGTGCCACATCAAGATCCTTTTCCTTGCTAACTCGCAAGCTTCTTGATTACTCATCACGTCCCAAAGTCCATCACTGGCCAATATAAGACAATCGTCTTCTCTTGCTCGTGGCATAAACGTCACTTCAGGATCTGGTATTACATATGGCTCCAGATATTCGTCACCTGAAAAGATGCAGAGTAGACCCACTTCAGGAGATCTCATGATTTTGCATAGACGAAATAGGTAGTAATGATCTTCAAGTCCAGATAAGGTTATTTAATGTTCGATTTTGACCTATTAGAACTCTCTTTAAGATTTCCGTCACTGAACAGGATTGACAAAAAGTGCAATTTTAACATACCGATGGACCTGGACACGGCGAGGACACCAGAAACACGAGCACCTTGCCATTGTATAACTTTGCCTCCAGCTTTCTCTATTCTCGCATACTCATCCTCTCTATCTGGCTGCGAGAATAGGATAAGAAATTTCCTTAGCTCTGTATAAACGGGTAGTAAGAAACTTTCTCAGATTATATTAAAACACTGTTGCAGGGAAAAGAGGATCTTTTACTTTGTGATCAACTGATAAAGGCATAGCTTCTTTGCCACGAAGTAAAACAGCTCTTGAATCACCACAGTTTGAGACTATTATATGTGATGAGCAAACCAAAGCAACCACAGCAGTTGATCCGATGGTTTCAGGGGAAACAGCCTCAAGGATCATCCTATCAGAAGAACCAACAACAGGTCTACTGATCTTCCCTTTGACCTCATTATCGACCTTTAAGTAACAATCGACAAAGACTTTCTCCCACTGAACCTGCCTGCCCTCGCCAGTGTTCCTCTTGCACAATTCCTCTTTAATCCGTTCGATTTCTTCAGCCAGAGCAAAATGGATTCTATCATGACAATAGTCAGCAACCTGCAAGAATCCCATTTCCACCAAAGCCATCATATATTACATAAGAACCTGCAGAGAATCCCATTTCCAGCAATACCCGAATCACATATACAATAAAACCATGGCAACAAATCATATTATCAAAGCCTCTTCCTGGTTGATCTTTGGACAAACACTCTACTGCTAAACTCAATATAAAGCTTTGCGAATTACACCATACCTGAGCGCCTCCATGGCCATCATATACGCCGAAGAAGTGGCTAGTGAGGTATGTGAGACTTGGACTCATCCCTTCATGATCCCCCATAAGCATTTTAATAGGTGTTTTCAGAAAATGAGGTAAAGCTCTAACAGCATCCTCCATTTCAGATCTTTCACCACAAATTGAAACTGTGCCCCAAAGAGGTATACAATCTAGTTCATAGACACTCCTGCTTCCGCTTGCTACATTGCGACTTTTTTCAGGCAACCTAATGACTACCTCTGAAGCTGTCACCTCCATATTATTCACAGCATGATTCAGACTTGTAATGAGAATTTCTGCTGTGGGAATCTGATCTATGGTTGTCTCATTCAAAATAATCGCTGTAGCAAGGACTCTCCCACTATCTATTTCAATAGTATCTGGCAAGCTTATATCGGACCTAGCATCCACGACTATTAAACCCTCGCTAATAATAATCACATCAGAAACTATCACCTCATCTTCCAATTCTTGGACAGTTAGACCAAAATCATTTGAAACATCTTCCATCATCACATTTTCAATCTCTCCATTAATATAACTTTGACTTTTCTGATCACACAACATGTCAGCTGCATCAGTAACATTCTTCAGATGGGTAATCTCGAATGCCGGCGAGATTCCTGAGTAACAAATTGTGTTGGCTAAACTCAAAGTTAATGCACCCGCCGGTGAAATCTCTTCCATGAGGTCCTATGCTCCTTCCACGAACTGTAAAGGCTACAAATGGAGCTAGAAGATTCAATGCAATTTCATCTTCTTCGTGATACTACATCCAATTCAGCTTTTCACAGCGACCCAACCGCCACTTTGTCTACACTTAACTTTAGCCACAGAGAAATGAATTAATAAGAAGAAGAAGAGTACCTCCGGTGAATTGGATCTGATGGGTCTATGTGATTGAGATTTTGATTCAATTTCACTATCCTCTATAAGCTCTTTATCTCACCACCGAATCACAAGGACCAGAAACTCAATCTCTAAGATAAACCGTAATGAAAGGAACACCCAAAGTTGCAGCCTTTATCTATCCAGAGAGATCACAAAAGAGTAGAGAGACGACACAAAGCTCCAAACTTTATCCAAAAAAACCAAAAACATAAGGTCAAGTGGAATCGAAGAGCAGAGAGGATTTCATCAGTAACATGAATTAATCAATCACACACACAAAAGGAAAACCCTAAAAAGTCGAACCCTTTTTATCTTTATCTTTTCCAAAACCAAACATGGCTTCTCCTGGATCTAATAATGGTTCTAAGTTTTAACCCTCCCAATATAAAAAAGCTAAAAGAAAAAGAATAGAATCATTTGACAAGGAACTTGATATTAACACGTTGACTCAAATCAAATTATAAAATTGATTAATGGCAAAGATAGTTGAAACGTGTCCCTTCCTACTAAAGGTCAAAAGTCTTTACCAATTTTTTACGTTTTACGTTATTAACTTATTCGCTTAATCTTTCTATTACACACAAGACTCCTTTTAGTTGAACAGTATTAGAAGAGACAAATGAGAAGCAATTTCCCAAAAAATACTTCGAAAAAGGTGAAAAAGGACTCCTATGTTTTGTAATTGTTTCCACTCTTCATTAGAGCAGGTTGAATGCAGTTTCTTAACTGCGTTTCTTCACTTTTTTTTTTTTTATTAAAAAATAAATAAATAAATAGAAAATCGTAAAAAACCGTTTAGAGCATCTCCATCCATAGTTCTTAGTCTAAAAATCTTTAACTATTCATGGATCCTACCCATAAATAGTTAAGGATTTTTGGACTTTGGAATCCTTAAAATCTTTGGCTAAGGATCAATCCTTAACTATTTTTGCGGACCCCACGACACGTGGCGGTCCGCGATTGGTTAGGAATTTTGTTTTTTTTTGTTTTTTTTTTTAAATCAGAAATGGTGGTACCCATGAATAGTCAAGGATTTTTGGAGAGTCTCACAGATGGAATTGCTCTTAGAGTTCCTAAATAAGAACCGGTTAAGAATCGGTTCTTAAGGGTGTTTTTTTTTTGGGTCAGAACAATTTCATTTTCAGATCCGTTTTAGATCCGTTTTTTTTTGTTTTCGGTTTTTGGATTCGTTACATATTCATTTACGATTTTTGTAGATTCGTATTCGTTTCATATCTGTTTAAAATATCCTGATCCAAAACCAAAATACCCGAAAATATCCGTTTCAGTTTCGTTTTGGCTTCGTTTCATATCCGTTTTTTTTTTGTTTTTCAGTTTTTGGATATGATACGGATATGTTTACGATTTTTGGAGTTTCGGATCCGTTTCGAATCTGTTTAAAATATCCCGTTCCGAACTCAAAATACCCGAAAATATCCGTTTCGGTTCCGTTTCATATTCGTTTTTTTTTGTTTTTTAGTTTTTGGATATGATACGGATATTTTTACGATTTTTGGAGTTTCGGATCCGTTTCGGATCTGTTTAAAATATCCCGATCCGAAGCTAAAATACCCGAAAATATACCTAAAAATACTCGAAAATACCCGAAAATATACTAAAAATACTCGAAAATATTTCGGATTTTGTTTAAGTAATAATAAAAAAAAATATATTTAAATTCTTGCAATGATAGACAAAAATTGCTAAGAATCCAAAGGGATTCTTATTCTAAAAAAAATATAAAAAAAAGGCTAAGAACTTTCTTACCATTGAACATGCCCTTACGACTCTGCAAATTGGTGGAAGAAAGAACTCCTAACCATAGCAAAGTGCAAAACCCCGTTACAGGAAGAAACAAAACACAAAACAGGTCAAATCTCTTATCCTTCATTCTGAGAGAGTAAAACGACCACAATGTCTTTGTTTCTTTGAGAAACAAATCTCTAAGGGGGAAGAAAGAAGAATGACTGCAAGAGGAGGAAAAGGAAAAGACAACAAAGCAGTAACAGCCATATCCAATGATAAAAAAGACAAGAACAGCCAACACACTTTGAAATGGGGTGTTGAGAATATTGTCTTCTCCATGTTCAAACCAAACTGAGTAAGGCCAGAGTAAGGCCATTGTCATCATCATCACCAATTATAATGGTGATCAATCGATCAATCAGTCAATCTAATGAGAATTCTTGAAACCGGAATTGATGCGGAAGAGAGCACAGAAGCACCACATGACAATCAAGAAGAAGCGTTTCAGTTTTTTTCCTTCCCTTGGGTTAGATATCAATCTCCATTTTTTACCTTGCAATAATTACTGGTGGTGGTGGTACTCACCATACCCGGTTCGAAGCAAACCGATCTAAGAATCGGCTGAAGAACCAGGAAGCTAACGGGCCGCTGAGGCCACTAGGAAAAAATCGGCCCACCACGCATAGTGGGAACAAGGCCCATACGATTCAAACAAAGGAGAATAAAAACGGAAGAGCCAACATTTAATGAGCAGGGTTAATACGCATTAACGGAGCGGTTACAAGGTGAATGGAGGATAAAAGGAGAAGGAGAAGCTCAAGAGTAGGGATCAAATTCTTTTTCTAAGAACTTAGCTAATAACCATTGTTAACATCATATTGATTAATCAATAAAACCAAAGTTTCTTCTCACATTTTGTCTCAAGTTATACACCCCATATTCTGTGTGGATTTCGGATCCAACAATTGGCGCTAGAAGGAGGGCAGATTTCGCTTCGCTACATCAGATTCCACGTAAGTCACTGTGCGTTTTGTTTTTCTATATCTCTTTTCCCTCTTTTGCTTTCAGGACAACATGTCTGACGACAACGGAGCCGATGGACGAACAAGCCCGACTATCCCAGGAATTCGCGACAGCGACAATATCGATCTGACTGCCGGGATTCAAGAGCAAGAGCAGGCTGCCCCAGCGCTCGACGCTCAGGCGGCGTTGGACCAAGTCCCAGAGAACATGCGTGACATCTTCGCCCTGCTGGTAGAAAGGACTACAAGACAAGAAGAGCAAGATCGGAGGTCAAGCCAGCGGCTAGAAGAGCTGGCGCAGGCTCAGGCCGCTCAGCTCGCAAGGATAAATTCCATTGCCCCAGTCTCCCCACGGGAACTCCGTGCTCTGGAAGCCCGACCTGGCAACGGGGCGACCCACGCTGACCAGAGGTCGGGCGATCGGGACCAAGGCCAACAAGACTCGGCTCCGGGAGGGATGTCTGCCCATGCGGACTCCGAGCTGCAAACGCTAAAGCAGACACTCGCCTAGGCAACCGCCGAGCTCCGAACTATGCAGTCCCAGATCCAAAAGGCCACCAGCTCGGCACCAGAGGTTCACTGAGTCATTGAGGAAACTCAGCGAACACCTTTCACGAGCCGAGTTGTAGGAGCAACCATTTCGAGCATCAAGCTCAAGATCGCACCCTACGAAGGAAAAATAGATTCCCGAGCTCACATGACCGCGTTTTGCATTGCGATGGGTTGGACTAAGTTCAATAAAGCTGACAAAGACGCCGGATATTGCCAGCCCTTCGTCGAGAACCTTTTCGGGGCAGCTCTGAACTGGTTTTCCCGCCTGAAGGCGAACTCAATCGACAGCTTCAATGAGCTGTCAACCGCTTTTATCAAACATTATTCGATGTTCATCGAGAAGGGCGCCTCGGATGCCGACCTCTGGACCATGACCCAGAAGAAAGACAAATCCTTGCGATCGTTTTTGTCCAGATTCAAAGCAGTCATCTCTAACGTGGTCATCAGCGACGAGGCAGACATCGCGACTTTACGAAATTCCCTTTGGTACAATTCCCGCCTTCGGGAGGATCTTATGCTCAACCGACCTACCTCCTTAGAGGACGCGCTTCACCGTGCTTCAAGGTTTGTGGAGATAGAAGATGAAAAGAAGGCGTACGCGGAAAAGCACGCCTCCTCCACAAAGACAACGACCAAAGAAAAGCCCAAAGAGGAAAAGGACAATAAGCGATCTTCCAGCGGACACCGATCTGAGGGTAGCAATTCCAAGCACAGGTCATTCCAAATATCCAACTCCCAAGGATCGGAACGGAGTTCGGGATCCAACTCCAACTACAAGTCCAGGTCCAACACCTGAACACGAGGTGACAGACCTAGAACCTCAGACAAATTTTGCGAGTTTCATAATACCTCGGGTCATACGACAGAGGAATGCTACGGGTTCAAGCAGTATTTGTTTAACAAATACAAGACGGAGGAGCTAGCTTGAATGAACGAGGATCGTGAGGGGGAGCGCCCTCACAACGACATGGAACCGCCAAAACGAGATCGAGACGCGATACAGTCGGAAAAGGCGAAACCCCCAACAGCTCGAAAGCGGATCAATATGATTATGGGACCGAGCCCTTTCTTCAACGACACAGTCCGATCGATAAAAAGCTATAGCAGAAAGGTGAACTCAACCACCGACGAAGTCCAAGCAGCAGTCAGGGAAGATACCTTCATAGAATTCTCGGAGTGGACCACCAGAAGCGTTACACGACCTCACAACGATGCCCTGGTACTTGAGCTCATGATTGAGGATTGCAAAATAGCTCAGGCTTTAATTGACTCGGGCAGCACGGTAAACGTCCTCTACAAAGAAACACTCGACAAGATGGAGATCCCTAAAGAGCGTATAAATAAATCAAAACAACCTCTAACCGCTTTCAACGGTGTTACTACAATGTCTATAGGGACAATCAAGCTCAACACTTTCATTGGCGGTGTGAGGATGGAGACCAAGTTCACGGTGGTAGAAGCCCTAGACATATACAACGTAATATTGGGAACGCCATGGATACACTCAATGAGGGCTATACCGTCAACCTACCATCAGTGCGTCAAGTTCCCCACAGAGCACGGGGTGGTCACCATCCACGGAAGCCAGCGGACAGCGAGATTGTGGTACGTCAACGAGAACAAACTGCGTAGGTCCCAAGAACAATACACATTCCAGATCCGAGCTTTGGAATCAAGCATGGAGGAAGTAGATCAAGTCGAATCGTCATACCCTGAGCTCGGTAAAATCAGGCAGGTATGCATTGACCCAGGCAACTCCGACCATTGCGTAGGAGTCGGGGCAAATCTGGAAAAAGAAATTTTCAAGGAGCTAGTAACTTTCCTCAAAGAGAACAAGCATACATTTGCTTGGACGATAGACGACATGCCAGGAATAGGTTTGGACATCACGTTGCACGAGCTCAATGTGGATTGACCTACAAACCAGTTCGCTAAAAGAGGAGGAAGCTTAGCACGGAAAGAGCGGAGGCAGTCAATGCGGAAGTAGAGCGACTGCTCAAAACCGGTTCAATTATCGAAGTGAAGTACCCGGATTGGTTAGTCAACCTGGTGGTAGTCAAAAAGAAGAACGGCAAGTGGCAGGTTTGTGTGGACTTTACCGACCTCAACAAGGCATGCCCGAAGGACTGTTTCCCTCTCCCGCACATAGATCGGTTGGTTAAGGCAACCACTAGGAACCAATTGCTATCATTCCTGGACGCCTTCTCCGGGTATAACCAGATACTCATGCACCCAGACGACAGAGAAAAGACAGCCTTTGTGACTGACCGGGGACTCTACTGTTACAAGGTGATGTCATTCGGCCTTAAAAACGCTGGAGCAACATATCAAAGGTTGGTAAATAAAATGTTTTCAGATCAGCTCGGCAAAATAATGGAAGTATACATTGATTGGTCAAGTCGTTACGCGAGGATGATCATGTACGCCATTTGCGCGAATGCTTCTCAGTTCTTAACAAATACGACATGAAGCTAAACCCGACCAAGTGCACCTTCACCGTCACCTCGGGCGAGTTCCTGGGATACTTGGTGACCCAGCGCGGGATAGAGGCTAATCCCAAGCAACTATCAGCCATCATAAACATGAAGTCACCTAGCACGATGAGGGAGGTGAAACGGCTCTCCGGGCGGATAGCAGCCCTGAGTCGGTTCATCTCCCGCTCTACCGACAAGTGTCTCCCGTTCTACCAGAAGCTTCGCTCTAACAAGAAGTTCGACTGGGATGAGTCATGTGAAGAGACATTCACCCAATTGAAGACATACCTCACCACACCTCCAATATTATCCAAACCAGAAACTGGCGAAGTCCTCTACCTTTACATCGCGGTGTCCAGCGCGGCGGTCAGCGGAGTCCTCGTACGAGAAGAGAGCAACGAATAGAAGCCCATTTTCTACATCAGCAAGTCTCTGGCCGATGCCGAGAATAGGTACATGGTGACCGAAAAACTGGCACTAGTTGTGGTCACGTCGGCGCGGAAGCTCCGCCCGTATTTCCAGTCTCACTCCATAGCTGTGTTATCCAACCACCCGCTTTGTACCATACTTCATAGCCCAACGCAGTTAGGACGTCTAGCTCGGTGGGCAATCAAACTTAGCGAATATGACATCGAGTACAAACCCCAAACTGCGCTGAAATCGCAAGTCTTGGCAGATTTAATCATTGAAATAACCCCGGAGCTGAGCCCGGACACAGAGGTTCCAGGTACCTGGACTCTACACGTGGACGGCTCTTCCTCCACCAAGGGGTCTGGCATCGGGATGCAGCTTGTCTCACCAACCGGAGAAACTATAGAGCAATCTTTCCGCCTTGCATTCCCGGCCTCAAACAACGAGGCGGAGTACGAAGCATTACTCGCAGGGTTACGTTTGGCGAAGGCAGTTCATGCAAAAAAGATCGGCGTATTCTGCGATTCCCAGCTCGTTGCGAACTAGTTCAACGGGGAGTATGAGGCTTGCGACGATCGCATGACTGCGTACCTGAAGATGGTGTAAGCAGAAGCATCAGCATTCGACGAGTTCACCTTAACTAAGGTGCCACGAAAGTAGAATTCCGTCGCTAACGCGCTAGCAGCGTTGGCCTCTGCTGACAGACTTAGCCATACAATTCCGGTAGAAACTCTGACCAAGTCCAGTATTAGCGAGATCCTGGCAGCACCGACCTCGGAGACTCACGACGACCTGCCCGAGCAGCAGCACGCCTTGGCACTTCATGAGGATGACCTCGGCGGGGACCCTGGCGAAGTGAGATAAGGAGCTACATCGCTGACGGGGACGTCCCACCTAACAAGTGGCAAGCTCGGAAGCTGAAGCAGCGGAGCTCGCGATACACGTTATTTGAAGATAAGATCTTCCGACGAAGTGACACGGGCATCTACCTGTATTGCGTACACGGTGATGAGGTCAAGCAAATAATCAAAGAGGTCCACTAAGGCGTCAACGAAAACCACGCCGGCGGCAGGTCGCTAGCGCAAAAAATACGCAAGCAAGGCTACTATTGGCCCACCATGGAGCGCGACTGTCTAGCATATGCAAAGAAATGTGAGCGGTGCCAGCGACATGCCCCCATCAACCACCAGCCAACCAAGCTAATGAAGTCAGTTATGACACCGTACCCGTTCATGCGATGGGAAATGGATATAATCGGCCCGCTACATAAATCAGATAGAAAGCAATACCTGCTCGTTCTTACCGACTGTTTCTCTAAATGGGTCGAGGCAGAGGCCTATGCAAAGATTAAGGATAAGCAAGTCATTGACTTCCTGTGGAAGAACATCTTGTGCCGTCATGGTATCCCGCATTCGATTGTTACGGATAATGGCTCACAATTCACCTCCACGGACTTTGAGCATTTTTGCTCTGTCTACAAGATCACCATCCAGTATTCAACGCCCCACAACCCCCAAGGCAACAGGCAAGCTGAAGCAACAAATCGGCGTATTGTAGAAGGACTCAAGAAGTGGCTGACAACAAAGAAAGAAAGCTGGGCCTTTGAGCTAGACGGGGTCCTCTGGTCACACAGGACCACACCGCAGCGTAGCACCCAGCAGTCACCTTACTCCCTCGTGTATGGCGTTGAAGCAATGATCCCTGCCGAAGTACGAGTGCCCACGCTCCGCCGCCAGATACTCCCCGAGGATGTCGCCACCAACGACGAGCTCCTAAGGATGAACTTAGACACAGTTAAGGAGCAGCGGGAGCTCGCCTTCATCCGCCTGCAAGCCTACCAAAACCAGGTCACCAAGTACTACAACAAGAATGTTCGTTCCCGCACATTCCAGGAGGGCGACCTGGTTCTCCGGCGTGTGGTCCAGAACACCTCCGAGTACCAGACTGGCAAGCTCGACGCGAGTTGGGAAGGCCCCTACAGCATCGACAAGACATTGCATTTGGGGGTGTACGAACTTCTTCGCATGGATGGTATGCCGGAACCTCGTCCATGGAGCTCGTTGAACTTGAAGACATACTACTTTTGAATTCTATATCCGCTTCGTGTTAAGCAAAAAAAAAAAAAAAACCAGCCCTTTGGGCGTCAATGTAGTTGAACTACGGACAGGATTGATCCCTCCGGGGTACGTAGGCAACCCATTATGGGTACATCTGTTATAGTAAAAAAAACATTCTTTGACTTATTCACTCTTTGATTCATTTGTGCTCGAGGAAGCTCGGTTGTGTCGGCTCCCTGGCCAGGTTCCCCGACCTCCGAGTTAGTTGCGCGCTTCTCACAAGTGCCTAGGTGAAACGACACCATGGATGTGGAAAGGCAGCCTTCGAACGGTTCGCCACGTCCCGGTATGAATTAAGCATACCTTTATAGGAAAGTCGGACCATGTCCGCAAGACACTCAAAAACCAGATTCTCTATTTTACTTAAGAGTCTCCTCTCTACTTAAGTAAGAGGCCTTGAGTGTAGCACGGGGTAAGCCAGCAGTGCGCTGCGCCCAAACGCCAAGTCCTGAAACAGGGTAAGCCGGAAACATTCCTCGTGCCTATGTTCGCTACTAAAGATAAGAGTGAACTCAATGAGAGGGCCCTCGCGTTCCGCAAGTCGCAGAGCTTGTGTTGGGAAGCAATATTCCCTTCTAAACGACTTTCTCCCGCTATCATACCAAAAACAAAAACTTGGAGTCAAGATGTAAAAAAAACAACAACAACGAATGCTTGAAAACTTGAGCATCAACAAAATGCTTTTATGTGCTTCAACTTAAGCATCAACAAGATGCTTTCGCACGCCTCAACCTAGACGTCAATTGGCAAACACCAAACTAATAAGTGGAGATCTCGGGTCTTAGACAAAATGCCTATTTTCCAAGAGAGCGTTGTGCAAGCCTGGACTAAGTACCAATTGCCACGGGCTACGGCCCGCTGGCTAACCCGCAGGAGGAGGCTGGATGATTTGAGTTTGAGCAAAAACTTAAAATCGTAACTTAAACTTAAAATCTTAACTTTAACTTAGGAAAAGTTGGATAAAAGCCCTCCCGGGCACCAAGAGTCAAGGTTCAAAGTAAAAGGAAAGGAGAGGTACTAATGGAAGCAAGCAAAAACTTGAAAAAAATTACAAGGAGAGATATTAAGGCCACATGCGGCCTATTCTTGGGCTCCTTCGTGATCCTGGGCGAGCTCGGAGGCAACACTTGGGGAGATGACAGCAGCATTAGACCCGAATTGGTCGATCTGGAGGACTGGAGGAGCAGGCGGAGCATCGTCAATGGTAACAGGTTCCTCAAAAGGTGCCAAGGCCGGGGCAGCTGGGACCGTGGCGAGCTCGGGAGGGTCAGCGGCTACAGAGGGAACCTCTGCCTCAGCAGGAGCAGGGGTAGGAGCAAGGATGACGGCCAGAGAAGACCCTTCGGAGCGGTCTAACACCGGGGAAACCCGGAGGTCCTCAACAATATTGAGCTCAATAATGTCCATCTCATTAAGCTCGTCCGCAAAATCCTTGAGAGCTGCCGTCATGTCCTCCCTCTCAGCATCAAGGTCGGGCTCATTCCCCTGAGCCTTGCTCTCCTTGATTTTATCAATAAATTCAGCCCGGGCCTGGGCTTGAGATTGCAGGAGGGCATTCTCATGGACAAGTTTGGCATCCTCAAGAGCCCGCTCAACCTTCAGGAAGCGAGCCTTGTACTTAGCAGCGACTTCCTTCCTAGCCTTCTTGGAGGCCTTCCGAGCTGCCCTGTCGATTTGCGCCTTGAGGCGGGATACTGTTTCTTCAAGAGCCTTGGCAGCACAGTCATGATGCCACGATAAGTCGGAGAACTTCTTCTCCGCTGCCTCCAGCTTGGCATCCGTCCTCTCCTCTTTCCTTTGGGCCTCGCTGCGGGCTGCTTGCAGCTCCTTGAAGAGATCATCGGCATTGGTCTTGGCCTCAACCAAGCGCTTCTCCATCTCCCCCATCTTCTTCTGGGCCTGTTCCTCAGAAGCCTTGAGCTCCCTGAGAGCCTGAGACCAGGATGCTTCGAGAGCCTCATTCTTGACTTCAACCTCGGCGACCTTCCGGGCCATGTCCTTCAGCTCGAAGTCCTTCTCATTGGCCATCTTGACCACCTTGCTGCACATGCCCCTCTCAACGGTGAGGGCGTGGCTGTCCTGGTACCACAGAGACTTCATACGGGCAAGCTTAGCCTCATACTCCAACCGGAGTCGGTTGAACAAGCCCATTCCCTGGGAACAAAGAGTCAGAGGTTAGAAAGGGGAAATCAAACTGGAGGACGTGGGTTCCAAGGGGGCTACCTCGGTGTAACGGACACAGAACTCCTGGTACGAGTCTGTATGCAGCTGGAACTTCTTTGGAGGGGCCGGGCTGTCAGGGAATTGGACACCCTCACAGAACTTCGCGGTGGCCTCCCTCATGTGTCCAAGGTAGGAGGATTCAGGTCGGTCAAGCTTCAGGGAGAGGCCAACATCCTAAGGTTGGGAGGAGAGGGTCGCGGGCTCTGAGCTCGCTGGAAGCCCTTTTTCTTTTGGCTTCCTAGGTTCCAACCTTGGTGGGTCAGGAGACCTCCTCTCCTCCGACCTCCTGCGGTCAAAGGAACCTCTCTCGCCCGACCTGCTCCGGCTAGAGGTCCTCCCCTGCTCAGTACGTTGCCTCTTTGAAGAACCAGCAGAAGGGGAGGGGGAGCGTTTCTTGGAAGAGGAGTCGCGAGCTCGCAAGTACCCCTTGCCCGAGCTCCCAGTGGGCTTCTCCTTTTCTTTTCTCTTCTTGGCAGCCTCGCTGACCACGGCGAGAGAAGCCTCACAGCTTGAGGGCGGAGCAGCAGTAGGAGCCTTCGCCGGAGGGGTAGACATCAAGCCGAGAGCAGCATAACTCACAGGAGCCTTCTATGGGGCAGGGGTCCTCTCCCCGCTCTCAGAAGGGCCAGGGGCCTGAGTGTCAAGGCGACCCTCCTTCAGAAGCTGCTCCTTTTCGGCCTAGAGCCGGTCCTCTTCCTCTTTCCCAGATCTCTCTCTAGCAGCAACCTCCTCGTCAGCTGCTTTCTTGGCGGCTGCTGCTTTTTCCTCTCCAGCTTTCTCTGTATCGGCTTTCTCCTTTTCAGCCTTCTTGCGACGAGCATCAGCAGCCCGCTGCTCCAGGCTTAGGAGGACAACGGTGGGACGCACCTTCTCAGAATGGGATAACTGAAGTCGGGGAGGAGAAGGGGGTGAAGGCTTGTCTGCCCTGGCTGCAACAACCCTAGCAAAAGTCCTAGCAATACGGTCAAGGGTGAATAATGCCCAGGATCTGTTAGGAGCCCGCTTCAA
The DNA here is from genome assembly GCA_900406275.1 of Anastatica hierochuntica. Taxonomy (NCBI): domain Eukaryota; kingdom Viridiplantae; phylum Streptophyta; class Magnoliopsida; order Brassicales; family Brassicaceae; genus Anastatica; species Anastatica hierochuntica. Next base: position 29,924 of record OVAN01002631.1, read on the forward strand.
AGATGTTATCACTTCCTGGAGGTTAACCGGGAGAGAGGGCTTCTTGCGTATGGGAGCAACTGCAAAACAAGGAGATCAGTTAGAAGGGATGAAGGTGGATCAACAAAAACGGACAACGACCTGAAAAAGGTCAGCTACCAGGGTCTAGGTTCCACATCCGGCGGGTGGAACCAACAAACTGCTCGGACAGTGAGTTGACGTCGGCCAGGACGTAGAAGTACGCCTGTTCCCAGAGGTCGTTTTTGGTCTCAGGGAATGCCACCAGCTGTGGACGACCTGAGACGTAGTAGTGCCCCATCTTAGCAGAGGCCTTGAAGTTGTTAAGGAGCTCCAACAACTGAACTCCTAGCTCCACATCCCTCTCTGCAGCGATAACCATCAGACCCAGGATCGTCCTGATAGTACCCGCCGTTAGTTGAGAGAAGGCAACGGTCCGACGCCGGCAATACAGGACAAAGAGCTCCGACAAGGGGAAGAAGAGATGGCTTTTGAGGAAATAGGACTCATACAGGCAGAAGAAGCCCTCTAGAGGAGTCCAAGGCCTCTCTGACAAGGTAGGAAGTTGAATGAACACCGAGTCTGGGATTTTACACTTCTCCCTCAGAGAGCTAATCGATTTGGGCGTGCTGGTGGTCGACATAACATTGAAGAAGGCAGCGGCAGGGGCGACGGTTAATGGCACCGCCGGAATAACTGCTGGAGCCGCGCGAGCAGGACCAGAAATCTCATATTCACCCTCTCCTTCTCTCACGACAAGTGAGAAAGGGGAGAATTCCTCTGTCTCCCCAGAATCAGGGCGATGGACAGGGAGGTCAACCGGAGAAGAAGAAAGGGGCCTTTCAGCGGAGGGCCCCTGCGTGTCTCTAACCATCGGCGACGGAGATGAAGGGCCCTGCCCAGAAGAGGAGGCGGTTGTGGGAACTGAGGTGTGCTTCGAGGGTTTCTCGACAACAGAATCCATGGGAGCTCTCGGCAGAACAAAGCAGACACAGAAGAATAGAAGTTGCGAGAGACGGATTGCGGAGGAGGATACAAAAATCACAAGATAAAAGCAAGCAAATAAGGAGAATAGAGAAAACATAGCAAACTTTTTCTTTTTCTTCAAGGGGGAAGTCGAATCGCAATGAGGAGGGAAGACAAAAGGTCCCACCTTTTCAATGACACGTCTTGAAGGCGTGGTGACGTGGGCGGCGGATTAGACGCAACTGGGGGCCCATGAAGCAAATCAAATCTTCTTCAAATCTTGTCAAGGAAGATCTTTAAATCAATTACCGGTTCGGTTAAGGCAACTAAGATCGGTTAACTAAGAACAAGGATCAATCACAAATCTGCTTGCCTTAAGAAAATCTGACCATGAAACCCCAACCACGGGATCCCCGGCTAAGCTTCCTTAAGCCCAGCTTCAAGGGGGTGGCTATTGGTGGAGGTGGTACTCACCATACCCGGTTTGAAGAAAACCGATCCAAGAACCGGCTGAATAACTAGGAGGCTAACGGGCCGCTGAGGCCACTAGGAAGAAATCGACCCATCACGCGAAGTGGGAACAAGGCCCATACGATTCAAACAAAGGAGAATAAAAACGGAAGAGCTAGCATTTAATGAGCAGGGTTAATACGCATTAACGGAGCGGTTACAAGGTGAATGGAGGATAAAAGGAGAAGGGAAAGCTCAAGAATAGGGATCAGATTCTTTTTTCTAAGAACTTAGCTATAACCATTGTTAACATCATATTGATTAATCAATAAAACCAAAGCTTTTTCTCACATTTTGTGTCAAGTTATACATCCCATATTCTGTGTGGATTTCGGATCCAACAATCACATACCTTTTTTTCCTTGAACAGTATCCCCATCCTTCAAAACAACTCGCACTTCGAGTCTCGCAGTGACATCTGAACCTGGCCCATCAAGTTCCACTTCTAGTGAATCCGGAAGGTAATTGACCTCTATGGTTGTTGGGGTCAAAAACTTTCTCGACGAAATCGATGCCTGAAAAGGGTCTCGGAAACAAGGTTTCCCTCTTCGGAGATGGGAAGACCAGCGTCGACGGCCCTCAGATAGGCTTCCACAAAACTATGTGATACGTCTTCCAGAGCAACGAAAAACCGCTAAAAACATTAGAAAACCACGCCGCTTCGCGGGAGTATCCAGAACACCAATTAACGCCAAACCCACGAACGAGTTCTGAAGCCGATCTAAACGACAACTGAAACCAAGGATGATGGTCCTGCTTAGCGCCAACTGACGCGAGGACCAAGCACGGTCCTCGGCGCCAACTGGCGCCAGGACCAAGCACGGTCCTTGGCCCCAACTGGCGCCAGGACCAGACACGGTCCTTGGCGCCAGGACCAGGCACGGTCCTTGGCGCCAACTGGCTCCAGGACCAAGCACGGTTCTTGGCACCAGCTGGCGCCAGGACCAAGCACAGTTCTTGGCGCCAGTTGGCGCCAGGACCACGCACGGTCCTTGGCGCCAGCTGGCGCCAAGACCAAGNNNAGACCAAGCCCGGTCCTTAGCGCCAACTGGCGCCAGGACCAAGCACGGCCTTGGTCCTTGGTGCCAGCTGGCGCCAGGACCTAGCACGGCCCTTGGCGCCAACTGGCGCCAGGACAGAGCACGGTCCTTGGCG
>OVAN01002632.1:0-32529 GCA_900406275.1 Anastatica hierochuntica
ATACTCACCTTCGATTTGAGTCAGAGCAACTTGTAGTGGATCCTCAGTGTATAGCTCTTCAGCAGAGTCTACAATCACATCAGCAAGTGTATCGACCCAAAACGTGTGCCCATCATTGGTAGGCTTCTTCATGGATCTCTCGATGTTGAACTTCATAGTCAATTTCCCAAGTGTAAGATCTATTTGACAGTTCGGCACATCGATCATGGCTTTAGCAGTAGATAAGAACGTTCTTTCCAGGATAATATGATCATTGGGTTCTTCTTCAAGCTCCAAGACTATGAAGTCTGTAAAAACATATCCCTCTCAAACTCCAACGGGAATGTTATCCAGAATACCCACTGGTCATCCAATACATCTATCTGCAAGCACCAAAGACATTCTCGTGGGTTTATAGTTAGCCAAATTCAACTGTTGTGATACTGAGAGTGGCGCGCACTAATTCCTGACCCCAAATCGTAGAGACATCACTCAAAGGTAAGCGATCCAATCTTGCAAGGCAATACGAAAGGACATGGATCCTCGTGTTTCTCCAGTGCGATGTTCTGAAGAACTGCGCTACACTCCGCAATAAGAACTGATACACCGTGCTCGACTTTCATACGATCTAAAAGAATCTCCTTCATGTAACTCTTAAGAGAAGGTACCATCTTGACTGTTTCGACGAAAGGCAACCGTACATGTAACTCACCAACAAGATTCTTCAGCTTTTCATATTCGCGTTCTTTGATCTTTTGACGGGGTCTTGATGGATAAGGAGGCTTAGGAATGTAAGGTGGGGGTGGTACATACTCTTCCTCAACATCCTGTGCATTTGATTCATCACGAAAATCTGATGCACGCACGTCAGGATAGGGATCGATCGAATCAGGAGCAGGGATCGATCGATCCCTGTCCTGACGTGCGTGCATCGGATTTTCGTGATGAAGGTATCCAGAGGCTTTATAAGCCAAAGATCGATCGATCCTGGGATAAATCAAATCAGAGAAACAACACAAATCAAATTTGAGAGAGACATCATTGTATTGATCAAAAATAAATAGTAAGGTTTAGAATTCTTCTCGGATTCAAATTACAGAATATGATTCTTCTACTTAGGTTACAAATCTCTCTCTTGCTCTCAAAACTCAGAAAAACAGCATAATGAATCTTAGAACACGAGTTTAGTTTTTAGTTATGAAATCCGGTTCACGATAAGTTCGGTTTGGTTCTTCGTAAAATCGCTCTGCGAAAACGGGGCAGAGATCGATCGATCTTAGGTCAAGGATCAATCAATCCTTGTCCTATTGTCTGGATATTTCCTCTATTCACAAAAACTTCCTTCGATTCTTGAAATCCGTCCAAAATGCAATATTTCCGCGCATTTAAGCTCGATTCTTATAAAAACACTAAAGAACACAAATCCGCTCCAACTAAAAACGATATATCTCGAATAAAAAATGTATTAAAAACCACTAAAATAATAACACATCATGAGCCAACACACAAAACACCACATGAAAGGAGGCTTCATAAGAGAGAAGACACAATGAAGTTTGTCTTCTCATGTGAAATCAATGGTGTGGATTTTCAAGAACCTCTTTGTGACTCCGGAGCTACTGCAAATATCATGTCTAAATCCATTACAAACCATTTGGGGATTAGCCATATCAAGCCTTCTCCCATATCTCTCAAGTTTGGAGATGATGTGAGATCCTCAAATGGATTCGTGAAGGATGAAACAATAAAAGTAGGAGGCTGTTTGGTTCCTGTTGATTTCAAAAATTTTGAGACAAGTAAAGACTCTACAATGCCATTGATTCTTGGAAGTCTTTTCCATTCAACAGTGGGAGCAGTTATGCATTATCCTAATCGACAAGTCTCTTTCTCTAGAATCTAGAAGAGAGTGTTCTACCCTGCAATCTCCACAAAGGATTCGACCCTTACTCCTAAATTGTGCGTCGACGCTGTAAAAGATGTATTTCATCTTGATGGACGTTCCAAGGGAGCTTCAAAATCAGTATCACCCACTCATCCATGGTATGTACACATTGCTAACTATCTAGCAGTTGACATCAAACCTCCTCAATTCTTTGGTTACAAGAAGAAGAAGTTCTTGAAGGATGTTAGATGCTACTTTTTGGATGAGCCATACATATACAAGAGGTGATTTGATGAAATTTTTAGAAGATGCATCCCGGAAGAAGATGTATCAGGCGTTCTTTTCTCTTGTAATGGTTCAGATTATGGAGGACACTTTGCAACTTTCAAAACAATCTCCAAGGTATTACAAGCTAGTTTTTGGTGGCCTACCATGTTTAAGGACGTTCAAGAATTTATATCCAAGTGTGATTTGTTCCAAATACAAGGGAACATCAGCAAAACGAAATGAGATGCCACAAAAATTCATCCAAGAAGTCGAAGTTTTCAATGTTTGGGGAATCAAACTTTATGGGTCCGTTTCCGTCTTCTTTTGGAAACAAATATATTCTTGTTGTTGTTGACTAGGTGTCTAAGTGGGTGGAAGCCATAGCCAGCCCCACAAACGATGCATAAGTGGTGATGAAGATGTTTAAGTCGATCATTTTCCCAAGATTTGGTGTCCCACGAGTTGTGATAAGTGATGGTGGATCACACTTCATCAACAAAGTGTTTGAGAATCTTTAGAAGAAGAATGGAGTTAAAAACAAGGTTGCTACACCTTATCACCAACAAACAAGTGGACAAGTTGAGGTCTCTAACCGAGAAATCAAAAGGATCCTAGAGAAGACTGTGGGGAAAACAAGGAAAGATTGGTCAACAAGGATTGATGACACTCTTTGGGCTTATCAAACAGCATACAAGACACCTATTGAGACTACTCCTTTTCATCTTGTCTATGGAAAGTCATGTCATTTTCCATTAGAGATCGATTATAAGGCTGAATGGGCAATAAAGAAGCTGAACTATGACATCATACTTGCTTGTGAGAGAAGACTGATTCAACTAAATGAGCTTGAAGAAATTCGCCACAATGCTTATGAGAATTCCCGGATTTACAAGGAAAAAGCTAAGGCGTATCATGATAAGAAGATTATTCCTCGAGTATTTTCACCAAATGACCAAGTTCTGCTCTTCAATTCACGCCTAAAGCTCTTTCCAGGGAAGCTGAGATCAAGATGGTCTGGACCATTCAAAATCAGAGAAGTAAAACCATACGATGTTGTTGTATTATGGAATCGAGACGGAGAAGATTTCACGGTCAATGGACAATGCCTCAAGCCATATCTAGAAGACATTAACTACACCTAAAGGTAAAAAATTCCCTTAAGCAATCCATCTGCCATTTAAATGTCCAGGAGCCGAGCTAATTGACTATAAATAAACGCTTTATGGGAGCAACCCATACGTTTTATTTCTTTAAGTTTTGTTTAATTTTTACTTTTAGACTTTGGTCTTAGAAAAAAGTTTTTTAATTTGGTTTATAAGTTTTAATAAATGTTTCTAAAGTTTTGATCCTTTGATTTTCGTAGGAACTTACTTCGGAAAGGAAAAAAATAGAGAAAAATAAATTCCAAACATGTTCTGGAAGTTCGGCCAAAATACTGGGTTTCGCCAAAAAATGAGCATCACCCGGTCACAGTATGTCCGCTATCCAGTCCCACCAAACCTCCAGGACCAGCCGCCGGCCATAGATCCACCCACGACCGGTGTCAGGGGCTGTGTGCCCCAAACCGCCGAGGCATTTTCTTCTCACCACCGGCCGCGAGCCTCACCTTAGCAAACTCCGGTCCTCAGCTCTCCACCAACCAGTCCCAGCCTTTCTCGATCATTAACCAACACTGACCACCCATTTCCACGTCCAAACCATCCCGTTCCCCATCTGGACATGCTTTTGGCCAAGAAAAACATTGCCAAACGTCCAATTTTCACATTTTCTTGGTTAGATCATGCATAAACTCAAAAAATTTGAGGTAACAAAGTAAACTTAACATTTATATACTATTTTATGGTTATTTTCAGGATTGGAGCCTCAAGAACACAAGGATACACACTTGAAGCTACAAGGATCCTAAATCGAGCATATTTTTGCATCTTATCCATTTTATTGTCACCAAGCACGGAATCAACCAAGTTTGTTCTAGAACCTTGCAGAGGATCTAAGGGTCAATTTAAATCTTTAAAACCCCCTCAAAGACCATTAAAAAAAGGCGAGCCTATGAAGCAAAAACTGCGAGAATTTAGACTTCAAATGAACTCCAAAAAAGAATTTCAGTTTCAATTCATGCCAGGGAGTATTGTGTTCAAAATGAAAACTATTTTGAAGCTATGAGTGATCTATGAAAGACAGAGCCATTCCTCATCCAAATTCCTATGCTCAAAAATGTGGGCAAAGGAACAAATACCACAACTGGACCATCCAAAGAGAAATCTAAGCCAAATGAACTTCCACGCCAGATGAACATCAAAAAATACCTTTAGAAAAATGTGAGAAAGAGGTTGGCAGAGATCTTCATTGACTTTTGGCTCAACGGGACACAAAACTAACGAATTTGGTTTCTCTGAAACTCTTATCTAGGAGTTGAACAAAGTCCTATTGTTGATAACATCCACATAAAGTGAGAATTTTATGAAGAACATCCGAAGCAGATTCGGAAGCACTCATACTTCACCTTGGAGCGCCAGATTGGTTAGAAACCGAAGAAAAACTCAGCCAAAACCAAACCAAACTCCGCCAAGCGAATCAATCTGTAAAAGAGAATTTACTACTTATTATCATATGAATAAGGTGTTTCTAAAGAAAAATCAGCCTTGGAACGGTCAGAATCGCACCAACCCAGTTTCTCATCAAGATGAGTCAAACCGAGCATTCCGAAGAGACCAAACTCGGTCACAGCAATATTGGTATGAGCTTTAGTCTTTATAATTCATTTTTACTAACCAAATTTGCTATTTTGTAGTAAGTTTTCAGTTTGGTCGGAGCAGTCTTCCCGAATTGCAAAAAAGAACCATTGTTCTTCATTTCGGTTTACCGAAACATCAAAATGGTCGTCTAACTCTACATATTTTCGATCCACAACCTAGTAACTCTATTCCCTCTCTTTTATATTAGTTTTCAGTATATTTCTCACTTGATTTTATACTGGGACGGTGTAAGTTAAGTCCGTAGGATTCCTATTGTTACTAATGCTTCATTTTCTTTGTTTTTAATTTTTTCATGACTTTTTAGTCGTTTTCAAATATTTTCAAACCAAAAACATTTTTATCGAGTCAAAACAGTTTGGAAACGAGCTTGACTTTGAACTAACCAAGTGATTAAGGACTTGTGTCCGTAGTGTCAGTGCTTGACTGCAGTTTAGCCATTTGGGAAAGCTTAGGTGGATCAGCTAACCAAGGCACCATATCACTTGATATATGGGTAATCCTAAGCCACTCAACACTTAATGAACTTAATTTTGTTTTCTTGGGGCTTGGTATGCATTGAATTAGACTTCTCTTCATATTCAAAAACATTAGTCTACGGTTCCCCTCTTTCCTTTTAATAAAAATCCTCAAAAAGATGCTTGTATTTGATGGATTTTGGATGTAAGGCAATGAATGAGCCAATATGTCCAAACGTACTTAAAATAAAAAATCATAAATAAAGAGATCGATAGAAAAAGTAAAATGATACCCTAGAAAAGTAGGGAGAAATCGATTCTCAGAGGCTGATAGAAAAAATAAAATGATACCCTAGAAAAGTACGGAACAATCAGCCTCTAAAAAGCATTTAAAAAGTGAATAAGGAAGAGGAAAGGAACCGATTGTGGGCTGTAAAATGTTAGGATCTTTATTGAGTTAAGTCTATATGTTATTTGATCGATACTCCCTCGAAAAGACAGCACGCTGTAGATTCTAGGAGTGGTGATGGAGATCTTGGGTCACATGTTGATTGTGGCTGAATTGGGGACGTTGCTAGACTTGTAGTTATTACTTGAGGGTTTTATTTAATGTTGACTCTGGTGTTATTGGGTTTCGACTGTAAAAGTCACTAACAAGTTCAAAAGGTCCAAGTAAGTTTCCAAGTTTTCAAACTTTTTCTCTGTTCTTCGTTTTCTCAGCTCGAGGACGAACTAGAAGCTAAGTCCAGGGGAGTTGATAACACCATTATTTTATCACTTTTCCTTTAGATTTTAGTATGTTTTTTGGTTTTTTATGCTTTTCTTTATCGCAAATGGTAGTGTTCTTGTATTTGTTGTGTTAAAAGTCATTTCAGGTCGAACAATGCATTCTGAAGTAATGTGGACTCATTTGGAGCAAAAATCAGTTTCTGGACAGTTTCGATGCATCAGAAAGATAATCCAAGATGGAGGCCTTCCCTCAAACATTGTGATGAAATTTTGACACAAACTAGAATTTTGAGTTAGCTTTGAAATGGAGTTGGTTTCAAAGCAATTGGATATGTGGATCAAAGATATAAGCATTTTAGTGAAGACTGGTCTATCTACCCTGAAACTGGAATGTGCCCAGAAGTGAACTGTGACCGGGTTTTGACAAAAATGAAGCACCAACCAGTGCCACAACTCTACCTGACTTGTTGGCGAAAATTTTAGCACCGGTCTGGGCCAAAAATCACCACTAACCGGTTCCAAGCCATTCTCGACTCCATCTTAACCTAAACGACTTTTTTTAACCTAATACTATATATACTTTTTTAGCCTTTTGTGAAAGGAAAGCCACAACTTTTAGAGAGAAATAGACTTTAGGAGGCATAAAACTTGTGCCATACATTCCCCTTCATGAGATTTGATTTCAAGAGCTTCCAAGGAGAAATCTCTCTTTGTAGTCGATATTGCTAAGTTTCTAAACCTTTTTCTTTTAATCTATTGATGTTTTCTACTTATATCTTGTGCATACCTACTGTTATGATGATATTTGAGTAGTTTAATAGTTGGGTTTAGGGGTTATCAAAGGTGATTCATGGATTGACTGTTAGGTTGTTATATATGATGATTTCCTTAGGGTTCTTCATCTAGATTGTTATTTGATGATTGTTGCTTGATCGACCATCTAGCTACTGTCATTTAGGATTAATTTACTCACCCAAACTATTGTTAAATTGACTTGCTTAATCTGGATGAGCAAAAACGTCGGTCTTCACGGGAGTGGTTATAACGAGTTTTTGTGAACTATCGAATCTGAACTTTATGCTTGTTTATTCACTTGATTGCCAACGGGAGTTGAATAATTTAAATTTTTTAGACTTCAATAATTGATACTATGGAAGTAGATTGATTATCCTTGCATGGTTCAAGTTTTAGAACAAACCTATTGAATTTATCGATCTATTTATCTGTTTTTCGATCCTTGATAACATGAGATTTCCCCCCCCCCCCTGAGATTTCCCCAATGCCCAATGCTTTCTCCTATAGATAATTTGATATTGTTTACTTGCTGATTTTTGTTTGATTTACTGTTAATTTCGTGCATAATATCTCAAAAAACAAAACCTCATTAGTTTCGCTTTAGCTTAATTCGATTCTCATAAACTCGTAGTGTGGTTGTTGGTCTTTGGGGATTTGATCCTTAAGTACTAGTACAACCGCTGTGCACTTGCAGCATTGTGCTATTTCTCAGGGTAAAACTTTGACAATATCAATAACTGTTAGACTTTGGCAAGTGAATGTTCTCTAATGTGTATATAAATCCTTGTTTGAAAGTAAATAAAAAGAAGAAAACAGAGGGAAAATTAAAATAGAAGAAGTGAGAAATAAGACACTAGATATTTGAAAAAGTTTCAACTCTAGCCTTATAAATTAAAGAAAAATCCTTAGGAACCCACACCTAAAGAGAAAGGAAATAAAAAGAATGAATCAAAAGTGATTAGATTATGTGGCTCTATTGTTTAAAAAGAAGGTTAGAAGTCTGGAAAGAAAACATGTCTAAATAATCTGTAGTTTTCAAGGAAAAGAAAAAGAAAGAGTGTGTTTGTGGGATAAAAGAGTTTATGGTTTCTAGTACTAAGAAGGGAAACACTTTTGAGTTTGTGTCTAAATTTTTAGGAAGTATTGGGTGGGGAAAATTAGAGGAAGTAAAGACTTTGTATGCATAAATTGTTCGTCCACCACCTTACTTTTGCATATTGTCTTGCACTACTTGTTGAGAGAAACAACCTAAAAAAATATTTGAGTGACGCCATTCTTTCAAACACTTCTTCAAATAAAAATCCTTTCAAATACACTAAACCGATTTGATAAGATATATTGCTCATAGATAAAGAACTCACGCCTAAGCTTTAATTGAATGTAAAAGGGAATTGGCAATAGAATGATTTATTGATGCTTAGCTTAGATTCTAAAGGTTTGTTTTCTGATGATCATGGCGAAGTAAATAGATGTTTAGATGATCTTTTCACCACTTTACTTCTCTTTAGGACATTGAGCATAAGCCATTTCTTTCTATTACAACTCACTTCCGAATTTGCTCTTTGTTGTTTGCTTGAGGAAAAGAAAAGAACAAGTCTAGAGGAGTTTATATGTATATATTTTCATGCATATTTAGGTTGTAAATAATGCATTTAGCATCGAGAATTCATGTAGTTTAGAAATTGAGTCTAGTCTAGGATTTTATCGCATTTGCACGCATTTTCTTGCATTTGTGGATACACCTTTGGAGTGGTTCTATGGGCAGCTCAATAGATGGATTCTAGAGGGATTTGAGGTTAACAATCAAGAGAAAGAGGAGTTAAATACATATGGAGAAAGTGGGAGAAAAGGAACTAGCAAAGGAGCAAAGAGGAAGAAAAAGACTGCAAATGCTTGCTGCTATCGAGCAGCCAGGTAGATAGTGGCTTTCTTAAGGTCGATAGCAGCAAGCATGACATGAGCTGCTACCAAATGCTGCCAGTATCGACCTGATTGGTCGATAGTGAGTTGCATAAGGTTGATAGCTCGCTGCACTTTACCACAATAGCTCCTAGGGCAACTCTGCTACCTCCAAATTTATATAAATAGCCCTCTAAACTTATCAAGAACATACTTTTTCAATGTTTTAAGATTCTCATTGATATTTTAAGTTTCTTTTCTTGATCTTTAAGATCAAGAGTCTATCTTTCTTCTTTTGTATCTTGAATCTTTTATATATTTCATTATGCTTATGTTTCTCAATTTTTCTCTCTTCTTTTATTTGATGTGTGAGTATACTTTACTTTGATTTTGGGAATTGTAGATATGATATGATTTGTAGATAGGGAATAGTGTTTAGTGATAGATAGAACTTCAAATCTCTATGGTTTAGGTGTTCTTAATGCTAAATCTAGAATAAAAATTAGATCTTGACCTGTATACATTTCACGCCCGAGAGGTGTTCTATGAAATTTATAGGAGAGCCTAAAGTATGATAAGCTTAACTTAACCAACGTAGGTGATATTTATGAAGTTTGGTGACTAAGTGGAATGATTCTTAATGATTGCTAGCTATATAATCACAAGAAGCGAGAGATTGAGTGAAAATATGTTAGCTTGCAAACATGACTTGTAGCCATGAGAGTGGTATTAGTTCAAAGAATTGATTTCATAGTCGTGAGGTTGAGTTCTTATTAATTTCTCTAGCCACACCATTACCTAGCTACATAATCGGATCAAAAAAATGACCATCTCCCAAAATCCATGCTTATCTTGTTGCATTTCCTTGCTTGTTTATTTCGGTTCCTAATTGTGTTTTTCAATTACTTGTATGTCTTACTTTCCTTGTCTAATTTTGTTTGCTTGGTTTGATTTATTTATTCGCATTTCAATTAATAGTCTATTAATTTCAAAAACCAAAACCCCCCCCCCCTTTTATTTTTTTTAGTTTAAGAGCAATTGTGCATTCTTAAAGTTTGAACTTGTCAAGCTAAGGTTTGCTCTTTGTGGTTCGACCCCAAAGTACTAAAATAGCATATTCATGCACTTGCGGGTTGTGTAATTGATAGAAAATAGGCTTATAAATTTTAAAGCTTCGTTGTTAATTTGTTTGAGAAAACAATCGCGCAACAAGGTTGACAGTGGGATGGACCATCTTATCAGAAGGTTGTATATGAAGACTGGGAGGAGGACTAGTTTCTAGAGCTGAAAAAGAAGGCAAACAGTCGGAAATCATATTGCAAGAGGGTCAAAGACTCAAGATATGAGCATGTAGGGTTGACGACGTCAATAACAGTAGCTATCTGTGTGGGTTTGAATGTTGCCCGCGTACGATTCTCGATCTTCTTGAAGGAGGCGATGTCGGTCTTCAAGTTTTGAAAGTCCTTTGTTTTCTTCTTCAAAGGGTGAGCTGCGAGAAGGAGAGAAAAGATAGTTAAGAAGGAGTAGAAAAGTTAATAAGGACAAAGACAACCTACCAGCTTATGCATTTCATTCCCTACGAATGGATCTGACAAAGCACTCGGGGAAAGAGTTAGTGTCAGCCTTGACATAGAAGTATTTGGTCTTCTAATCGGTGACCTTACTGAAGGGGAGCATCTCGAGCTGGGGTTTGACAGAAACATAGTATTGACCAACCTTGTTAGGGTTTGTCTTGAAGGAAGTCAGCATCTCCAGCATCTGGGCACCCAACTTGAACCCGATCTCCCTAGCAAGAACGAGGAGGCCCACACTTGTTCTAATGCCACCAGCGATGAGCTGGAAGATAACAATATGGTGACAGTGGCAATAAGTGATAAGAAGGCGAGGAATAGGAAACCAGATGTGGCAATCCAAAAGGAACGACTCATACAAGCAAAAGTACCCCAGAGGAGGAGTTTAGGGTCGTTTAGTAGGAATCAGAAGAAGGAGTACCACTTCATATGAATGTCAAGGGTTTCGCTCATCAATTGAAGGGACTTCTCGGTACTGGCCATCTTCTCAGCAGAGAAGAAGAGAGCGGAGGGATCTCCAGTGGTTGAAGGAGCAGTGACTGACCTTGAGCCACCTTCGTCGTAGGGATGAGTCAACCAGTCGCCACTCTCGCCAAGGATGGCTTCCTCATCTTCATCGGAACTAGAATCAGCGTGACGATTCCTTAGTCTGCAGGATAGGGATCGTGGGAATCAGGTCCGTCGGAGTCAATGGATGATGTATGGCTTAACAATGGTTCGAGGAGCCAGGTTCAAGAGTTCTTAGATTTTCGAATCAGGGGAGACATCGCGGAGGTAAGAGAAGAAGAAGGCGCAGTAGTTGAAGCACAGTGCAAATGGCAGAGAGACACAGATTAGAGGAAGACAAAACAAAAGCAAAAAGACGGGCCAAAAATTTAACTGGAGATGAAAGAATTGAGAGACAGCCCTTGAAGAGATGATGTGTATAATTGTAGTAAAGAGAAGAGAGAAGATGAAACGATTTATGCAAAGCATGAATCCTAGAATTAGTAGGCCACAAACGATACAATTTCCTTTAGGAAAGAAGGGAAATCAAATAAAATCTCAAGATTATGATTTCATGTCAAATCAAGAAATTAAATTCAAACAAAGTAAACGCAGTGAATCATTGACCGAACTTAGTTACCAAAGATGAAATCAAGGCATAACCAAATCAGGAGTCTGACCACCAGCTCATCCCCTCCGGTCATGATCGACGAGTTTAGAAGGGCTCTTGTTAAGGTGGGTTCCACCTCTCCCCCCCCCCCCCCCCCCCCCCCCCCCCCCCACCACCCTCCCCCCTTCTCCAAAAAAAAGAATCGGCCCAAGATTTGAAGGCCCATGAGGATGAAAGAAAATCCAAGAAAAAGAGAGCCACCATTCAAAGAATTAGGCTAGAGATGAGGTGTCCATCGCATTTCAAAAAAAACAACAAGGGAGTTTACGGAAGCATTAATGACAACGTCAATATCAATGGAGCAATGATGAGCATTAAGTAGGAAAGATTCACAGAGCTGAATGGGGGTATGTTACGATTTACGGGTGAAAAAGAGCTATGGAAGGAGAGGAGAGGGGAATGAATAAGGCTTGACTTTTTGATCCACTTTCCTAGAGAATTGATCCCTTTTGTTAAGTCATAAATTGTAATAGGCACTTTGATTTCATTAAGTTTTGAGATAAAATACAATAATGATCAACATTTTTCGTCTTCTTTATATTACAAACCATAGAATTCCAAACCCTAATTCTGAAGTTGGACCTAGAGTCCATCAGAAACAATGGCAATTTTCATGCAGCAAATGAAAGAAGGAATAAATCAAGAAATGAAATACTTTAACATATAAAGGTGATCAAGGAAACTTCACTAAGAAATGGTCTAAATATTGAAGAAATGAAATACTTTCACATATACAGGTGATCAAGAACTTCACTAAGAAATGGTCTAAATATTGAAGAAATAAGAATCTAAGACTCCTCAGCTCTCGTATGATTGGGATGTTGCACAACTTTTGTTTGATAGCCAATTGACGAATAACATTCTTTTCACTAACAACTTTTATGCTTGTTTTGGGATGCAAACTTGAAAAAGTGGTCATTCCTAAATCTAGATTTTATTGGATTATTTCAAAAGAATCTATCAGATAAATGTCTGAAACTGACTATACAAATCAAGATCCTAAGTCCTAACAAGCAAAAAGAAGAAAAAAAAAGAAGGTAAAGTGTGGTGAAGAACCATCGTCATATTTTTCCAAAAGCTAGCTTTTATTTTTCTTTCTCGAAAAAATCTACAAACATCCTTATGAATAATCACCCAAAATCAGCTTCTATTAGTCGGAAGGCAAGTCCCGAGCCAGTCTGCTATCATCCCTCTTAGCCTTATCAGCTTGAGCTCGGCGTACAGCCAACAAGATCTGCCTTTCATGCTCTTTCAACATCTCATCCAAGTTTCCTTCTCCTGGAATCAGTGGTCCTGAGTAATGAATTCTCTCTCTCTTATCACCGTCATATCCCTATTTTCACCAAATTTTGATCAGCCACAAACATAACAACAAACAACAACGATGTTAAGACACGGTTCTCCGTTTACCATTATAGATTCTTTGCTAGTGGATGAGTGGTCGTCTTTCCTCAAACCATTGGGTTTCTCAAGCAATTGCTGAGACAGATTGTAATTCGTTGAACCATCTTCAAGCCAGCGTTGATTCACTAAAGCGTCCCTCACACTTCCAAACTGTGAACCATCTCTAAAAGGTGCTACCGAGTTTGAGAATCTTGACAACTGGGCTGCCCCACGTTTGCCATAAGACCTTTGTGTTCTCAGTTGGCTTGATCCATTACGGCCATTGTCTCCATTTAGGTAAGGATTTTCTGACGTAATACCCTTCAGTGGTTCGATCCGGAAGCCAGAGCCAGAATCTCCATCAGAATTGAACTTCTCACTCACGCTTGTCTGGCTAGTCTCCCTTAGACGTTTCTTTGAAACGAAACAAAATTCCGAGCAATAAGATAGACGCATAGACTTATACACATGTTGCATCAATAGACTCGGAAGATACCTGTATTGATGTCAGTAACTCAGCATTGGCTCCAGGAGCCGGAATAGCTTTGGATTCTCGTGACAACCGTTTTGGTTCGTTCTGTTTACTACTCGAACCTTTTCTTCTGCTCATGAGAAAATTTAAGATGCATAAATATTATAGACGATACTAAGAAAAAACTTATGCATATGGTGAAACACACGACTCTTCCAGCAAAAGGGTTAGAAGGTCTGAATCTTACCTTCTTGCTTCCTCTTCTCGAAGCTTGACATCAAATTCTTTCCTTGGCTGATATCTCGGTAAACTGGATGGCTCGCTTGGAAAAGGTTGTGTCGTAAAGAACTGCGAAAAGGAAAATTAGCATGTACAGCTACAATGTTACTGATGTATATTTCTGTGTTATAATATAAAAATAGTCAGAAAGTTGAGAAACGTATTGAAGCCTGAATGTAGTAGCAGGGTAAAGTTTATAAGTTAACCTCGCTTTGAAGGGCAGAAGACGTGGTTCCACGTGCTTCTGGTTCTACAGCTAGAAGAACCTCAAGGAGAGCCAAAGCTGAAGGAGGAAGAAGATCCTTAAATGTATCAGCTACACATCGCTTATACTGATGTTGAGGTTTAAATATGGTTGCATGCCGCAATCGGGATCTTCTCCAATACTCCTCAGAAGGTGATCCACACAGTTTAAAGATCTTGTGCATCTGTTCTACCTATTCATAAAAGAAACAAAAGGCCCTTTCAACATTTGCCTTGACATGCCTTCCTAAGATAACATAAAGGATTTTAACTTGTTCGACAAAATCAAAGCCAACATGCCGAATCTCAAAAAAAAAAAAAAAAAGAAAGAAATTATTCATAAGGAAACAACACCTCGGTTCGTCCTGGCAAAAGAGGTTTTCCAGTAAAGAGTTCAGCAAGTATGCATCCTGTGCTCCACAGATCAACCGTAACTCCATAGTCTGTTGAACCGAGTAAAAGCTCAGGTGGACGGTACCACAACGTCACAACACGACTAGTAAGAGGTTGTTTTCGTTGGCCCCGGTAAAAATTAGAAAGACCAAAATCACCAATCTTGAGATTATTGTTACGATCAAGTAAAAGATTTGAGCCCTTGATGTCACGGTGCAACACACCACAGCTGTGGCAATGTTCTAACCCAAGCAGTAATTGCTTCATGTAGCATTTAATCTGGCAAAAACGTATCAGATGTAACAGAAATGATTATAACTCCACACAAGATTACATACAGTGGAGATGTTATTATAACCTGTGCCTGAGAGAAGTTAATCCCAGGGGTTGAAGCAAGGCCTGTAAGATCATGATCCATATATTCAAAGACAAGATACATACTTCCCGAAGCCTTTGAAATGATTAGGCCTTGGAGTTTCATAACGTTTGGATGGTTAAGCCTACGAAGGATGATAATTTCTCTTGCCACGAACCGCACATTCTCAAGGTCCATATTAGCGAAACGAACCTTCTTGAGTGCAACTATTCGGTTTGTTTCGAGATCACGGGCTCTGTACACAGTGCTGTACGTCCCTTGTCCGATCTGCAAAGAAAGAAAGAAAGAGCATTCATTACATTTCAGATTGAAAAAAAGTATAGATGAAAAAGCTCTCACCATCTCCAACTTCTCGAAGGAATCAGCACTACGAGGAATCCATCCGTTGATAGCTTCACCAGCAACAGAAACCAACCATGAAGGCCAACCAGCAACAACCTTAGCTGCTCTTTCACCATTAGTAACACTGCCAATTCTACTCATTCTGGGTTGTAATGGTCCTACATTATCAGCTAACTCCGTGGTGGATTCAGAAGACTTTATCTCAAAACTCTCCTCCTCCTCCTCATCATCACTGGGTATTAACCTCAATGTGGCTTCGCCTCCATTCACTAGTGAGTCCTCACAATCTACATTGTTGTCCTTGTTTCTCGATGAAGAAGAAGATTGTTTCTTGGAGCTTTTAAGCTTGTCTTTTGCAATACTCACATGGTTGCTGGTCTCGACGTAATCTTCATTAGTTCCTACTCCTTTTGAGCAAATGCATCCCATACTTCTCCACAGATTCCAATCTATAATCGGATGGGAAAAAAAAGCTTCCTAAAACTAGGAAATTATATTTGAGAAATGTCGAAATTTGAAAGACTTCAGAAGAAACCAATTTCAGACCATCCAGATCCTAAAATCAAAAAGAAGTTTGATGAAGATTTGATTTTTTACAGATCTAACAAAATTGGGGAATTTTTATGATCGAAATTGTTGATTCCGGAAGTAGTTTGGGTCGAAATCAGAGAGAATCAAAGGGAAGACTTGGTCAGTACATAAGGAAATAAAAAAAACCCAAGAGAGAAGAAAGATGGTAGAATTTTTGGAGAGAGAGAGGTTTTCGGATCTGAGTTCGCTTAAACGAAATAGAAAAACAGAGAGGGTAATGGGTCGTTTGGCTTAAGGTTTTTCAAGATTGTGAAAAAGCAACCGAAGAAAATATCAACATGGAAATACAACACAAGCAATGCCAAAAGAAAATGTCAAAGTGAAGAGAGGAGGATCTTAGGGCATCTCCATTGGTAAAGTTCTAAGTGAGTTTCTGAAGAATAAAAAAATTGAAAAAAATAAAGTAAGAGAGAAGGGAGGAGAGAGAGAGGAGAAAAGTTTCTGATTTGAGAAACTCTCACCCCTTTCTAAGTAACCAGCTCTATACTTGTCAAAATATGAGTGGATAATAACAATTAAAAAAATAAAATATTATTTTGTTATTAAAATATTATTGTTGAGAAACCCCATGTAATATTAAACCAATGCAGATGGCCTTAGATACTTAAAAACTTTACCATTATCATTATAAAATGACTAAATTATCAAAGCATGATACCAGCCAAACCCCTTTTATACAAGGTGAAAATGACATTCGATTATATATTCACCTGAGAAGCTCCTTTTAACTTTGTCCGTCTACGGATCTATTTGACGGTCGGGAGCATTATCTCAAAGAGAAGTCATGATTTATTGTTTTGCAATCACCAAGCGATCTTTTCGGTGCTTTTTTCTCACATGCACGATTCCGCGAGTTACTTTGCGAAAGGTCACCCATCCCAGTATTGCTCCAGTACAAGCACGCTTGTGAGCTCTCAGGACAAGTAACCGAAAAGATAAGTTCAGTTTGATGACATAGATAGCCAAAGTAATCCTTATAAGCTCTCCTCACACACTACTATGACTCTATATCATGGTCTCACAAGATAATGGGTCGTTTGGTTTACGGGTACAGACCGCCAATATTGTCAGGATCAAAATCTAAATGATGTTGGAAGCAAATGATTATGTGGGACAATACCACTTAAGGAAGATCATCTTTGCGATCGGAGGACCTTTCTGCATATCCATATAGAAAAAAGGCAAGAAGAAGAGTAAAAGGATTCACTGGAGAGGAAGTAATGTTGGATAACATCTACAACAACACAGTGTCAACAAGGAAATTTGATTGTGTGATGTTGTTGTGCCATATAAGGTGTTAAGGATGAATCAAGTGGAAGGGAAGGATCCCCTTCATGGTGTTAAGATTACTTGAAGGGTGAGTATCCGCTGGACGTTCGAGGAGTTGTAACTACGATGTTGGATATCCCACTTGATCGTAAGGTTATGTTCGGAGAACTATTGTTTGCGAGGATAAGGACTGTACACTGCTGGATTTTAAAAGAGCGTTATGAAAACATATTTTCGACATGTCCCATGCAGTGGAAGCAAGGTGGACGGCTCAACCCACAAGGACAATTTTGATTTGTTATGCTGAAAAAATAATGGGTAGGTGGCGCAAAAGCGCATTAGAAGCATGGCGGATCAAGACCCTGATATGGAGAGCCAAAAAGGTCAAGACTATCATCTCCTAACGTATTTCCAGAAAAGGATGTTTGTGCTACAATTTCCAGACAAGGATGTCTATTGGATCAAGGATCATATTGGAGCCAACCGAGAAGATTGCATGGAAGGAAGATGCTCTAACTAGTGGATAAGGAACATGAGTTTCGATTACACGAGAAGCTCGAGTTTGCGTCAACAAAGATGTGGAAGGAGCCTCTTAAGTGGATATAATCATGCTTATTAGAACGACAAAGGATATGAATACTACAAGAAACCAGTCGTTTAACGTCGAACTTTTACATCGAATTTAAGACTTCGATACTTTGCATGCCACTTACGATGATTTACCGACAAATATTTAAATCGTTGTTAATTCGTCGTCTAACAACGACGAACCAACTCATCGTTATATGCAGCTAATCTTACGCAAAATCAATATTAGACGTAAACAATGAATACGCGTTGAAATGTTTTGCAGGTAAAGACATTTATGTTGTGTATATCGTTTTTATAGCGACGAACTTGATGCGTAGTTAAAACGACGTTAAATCGTTCTTAAAAAGTAACAAAAAAATTTAAGATGTAATTTTTTTGTTAAATTTCGTTGTAATTTTGATGGTAAATGTTGAAAATTTACTATAAATACTTCATTCATGCATTATACTCAATTGCACCTCAAAATCCTCTTCCTACTATCATCTTCCTCTCTGAACAAATAAAGAAAAAAATGTCTTCCGGTGACATATACTACATCCGACAATGGATGTATATGCATAAAGATTTGGAAAGAATGGTGCTAAAGGAATTCCTCGAAGGATTTGAGATATTCATGCATCAAGCTACAAACCAATCGATCATTGTAGACAACGGTAAGATGTTTTGTCCATGTAAAAAATGCAAGAACACAAGATTTATTTTTGTTGAAAATGTTTGTAAACATTTGTTAAATAGAGGTTTTACACCACACTATTTTATTTGGTTTAAACATGGAGAACGGGGATATATTGTTAATGTTTCTAGTAGCAATAAGTAATAATTAATGTCATCCATCAATAGAAAATGTCGAACATATTGATATGCATGATCAACAACAATGTGATGTGCTTGGCAATTATTATCATCATGAAGTTATTCAAGACGATAGGATTAATGACATGGTTAACGATGCTTTTCACCAAGCTGATGCATCTTCGTCTGAAAATATTGTCGAAGAACCTAGTGTAGATGCAAAAAGATTATGCAACATGTTAAATGCTGCAAATCAACCAATATATGAAGAATGTAGAGAAGGTCACTCTAAATTTTCATTAGCTGCTTGGATGATGACCATTAAAACAGATAATAACTTAGCTGAAGTTTGAATGGATGATTGGGCTAATTTAGTTAAAAAGTGTTTACCCTCTGATAATTTGGTTGTTGAAACGTACTATGAGACACAAAAGTTGGTATATAGTCTCGGTTTGCCATACGAGATAATTGATGTTTGTGTAGAAAATTGCATGATTTTTTGGAAAGACGATGACAAAATGCAGAAATCTCGCTTTTGCCAACAGCTGAGATACATGTCTCAAGGTGTTGGTCCGAAAAAATATCATACAAAGGATGTGGTATCTCCCTATAATTGATAGATTGAAACACATGTATCAATCGGAAAGGATTGTTATATCAATGAGGTGGTATGTAGAACATACTCAGATGGATGGAGAGATTACCCACCCATCAGATGTGAAAGCGTGGAAACTCTTTCACTCTGTACACCATGTGTTTGCTAGACAAAAGATAATGCTTATCTTGGTTTATGCACATATGAATTTAATTTGTTTGGTATGTCAAATAGATAATATTTGTTGTGACAAGTTATCATTACACTGTACACTTTCCACCTGAGATGTGTATGCAAATGGAGTTTCTATTTTTGAGTGTATTTGTCCCTAGGCCCAAATATCTGCAATGATCATTGGACGTTTTCTACAACCACTAATTGAAAAGCTGAAGCAGCTATGACATATTAGAGTTTGCACGTATGATTGTTCAAGCAGAAGGAATTTCACAATGCGTTCAGTGCTTAAGTGGACCATAAGCAACTTCCTTACGTATGGGATGCTGTCAGGTTTAACAATGCACGAACGGTTGTCCCCCTACTGTATGCATCATACTGATGCATTCCAATTAAAGCTTGGTAAGAAAAAAAGTTGGTTGGATTGTCATCGTCAATTTCGTCCTATCAACCACCCATACAAACGTAACAGAAGGTTGTTCAGGAAGAACAAACCGGTTCTAGTGCCTCCACTTGTGTATCTATCAGGCGAAGAAACCGAGGAGAAAATCGATCATTACAGCGCTATGTTTACAGTACCTCGCGGTGGTAATTGGCATACTCCGAATAACATGCCCGATGGATACCTTGTAGAACACAACTAGCATAAGAAACATATATTTTAGGAGCTTCCATACTGGAAGATCATCTGTTGCGCTACAATCTTGATGTGATGCATATTGAAAAGAATTTTTTTGATAACATTATGAATACACTGTTAAATGTGCGGGGAAGGACTAAGGACAATGTTAAGTCAAGATTTGACTTAACTGATATACGCTTAAAAAGCGAGTTGCACATCACAAAAGATTTGTCTCTAAATTTTCTAGTTCTATTGAGCAGGGGAACAAATTTGTCAGTATGAAAAGTCATGACTGTTACATGTTTATGCAACGACTATTACCTTTTGCTTTTGCAGAACTTATACCAACTAATGTGCATGAAGCAATTGCATGTAATGTGTTATATATATATATATAGAATTTGATATATATACGTTTTTAATCACAAGAATTGGTATATTTTTCAGGATCTTTGCACAAAGACGTTGAAAAAATATGTAATTGACCAAATTGGTGCGAATATTCCAATAACATTGTGCAATATGGAGAAAAATGTCCCTCCTCGTTCTTTGATGTTATTAAATTGAAAAGTTTAAAGTAAGACATACAATATTTTAAAACTAGACTTAGACAACAAGTTAATTATGACATATATAAGGTTCATAATGTAACATAATGACAAATGTTTTGTATTTCTAAGTAAAATTTCTATATTTTTGTGTAACCTTTTATTAATTACTATTGATGTAATACTTTTATGTATATGTTAGTTATTTATAAAAGTTTTATGAGTTTAAATTAATTATGATAAATATAATGATGATAGTGTTATATAAAAATACCTTTAAAGTTAAATTTGAAGATTTACTTATGGAGAAAAACACCACAAAACTTCAAATATGAAATTTTGCAAACTTCAAAAAAAAGATAATTTTTGGAGATGCACTAAAGAAGCACTAGAATGTGTCATTTAACTTCAACTTATATGAATTTTTTCCATGTGTGCATTTTTCAAAAGATGTCTCACAAAAGGTTTTGAATTTCCAAGGTGAGGTAATTACTCTTAAAATGAGAGTTGGGTTGTGGAAAATATACCTCACAAAAGATTTTTATTGTATTTTACAATGCAAGACTCGAGTTGTGGAAAAGAAAACAAAACATGTAAAATCAGTCAATTAATATTAGATCCTCTTCAAGATTTAAACATTCACCATCCTGTCGAATCCTACGCCGTGAGAAAAATTTAAACCATGAAACTAAATGCAATGTTAATGATAATGGTTGAGATAGGTACATTTCATGTAAGGAGTTGATTTTCTGGAGTTTAAAGGTCTCTTTTTCATCGATGAGAATGCATTTTTCCTAAATACCCAAATGTATCTAAAAGAAAAATCAAGTTAAAACATCAAAAGATAACATTAAGTCATGTATCTGCAAGAATTTATTTATATGATAAGATATTTTTGTTTTTGCGAATGCCTCCAAGGGAGTTTTTTTATAGTCATTAACTTGAATTTAGGTATTGAGACTAAGAATTTTGTTGAATTTATCGTGGAGGAGCTCTTGAATTCCATGTGGATCACGTAGCTTAATAACAAAATTATTCATCAACAATGCATCAATCACTACTTGGTCTTTTTCCTTCAACTCCTTGGTTATTTTGACTTTAGCTTTTGTAAACGGTTTTGAAAAACCTTTGCACTTCACTTTATAATCAATCAATCTATCAACATACTTTGTTGGAGTTAATGTCTTAGAAAATTAGTTGGGTTGAGAGGTAATTTCTTGCTAAAGTTTTACTACAATGAAGATTGCATAGAGAGTGTTCTTTTTGGTGAAGAATCTACGAGCATGACGAAGGTGGAGATTTGTTTCATATTATTAGGATGGTTCTTATTGGCATTCTCAAATGAAATCATCTTCTCACAAGGTTAGACATTGCATAGTGCACTTTTTTCAACAATCCCACCAAATTAGCAATGTTGGTTTTCCTTAGATCACCATTCTTGAGAATCAACTCTAGCTCAAGAGGTTTTGCACTTGTCATTTTGTCTTCAGTAGATTCACTACAATCTTGGTTCATCATCGTCATCAAAGTGTCGATCCTTTTCCTCTTAGTACCCACATTTTCATTTACCATTTTGACTACCAGTTGTCTTGCACCCATTCATAAAAGGGATGGTAACCTTGAATAATCTCATGAAGTCCTTGATTTTCATATACTTTTACTAAATGATTTGTTTTCTTAAATTTCTTGGGAAGTGGTTTCAATCATTATTGGTAATGTCGGTGTGGTTGTCTCCTTCTTTTTCTGCCTTCCTAGATGAGGAGGTATTACTTTCTTTGTAGCTTTTTGTATCTTGAGTTCTCTTTCGACTTCTTAGGAGTCTCCTCTTCTTGGTCATCCTCTTGAAATTTTTCTTCATTGGAAACTTTAAAAACTTTCTCTTCATCCTCCACATGAATTTTTCCTTTTGAGTCTTCGGTGGCAATTGTTTGCCGCTTCTCAATGTGATGGTTTAGCACAACTCTTTGGGTTTATTTCACACTTTACGGGAAGTAATTTTAAACTTCCAAGTCAGAAGCTTGCCTTGCTATATTGTATTCCATATCCTTCACATGAGATGAAAGAGATTCATACCGCTTCTTCATGTGCATATAATCCCCTTGGGGACACTTCAAATCTCGTATTAGCCTCACACTTTCACTCTACTTGATACTTCAAAAACTTTCATAATATAATTTGATTATCTTCATCTTTAGGCACTTTTGTGTCAAAGAAGGTTGGCCCTCATTATAACTTTGAGAGGATATTTGGATAGAATCTTATTGGATTCTTTTTAGTGAATGTACTTTATAATAGCTTCATTGGTAGCTTTCTTGAAAAAAAATTAACTTCATCTCGTTTGTCTCAAAGAGTTCTTCTAGTTGAATCTTTCTCTATTGGATGCATTTTCGTTTCTCTACAAACTTTTGTAAGTTTCTCATTTTTTGCACTCATCTCCTTAAAGCATTTACCATCCATTGTAGAGTGATTTTCAAAATCATCATGATAGCCACATGTTAAACTTTCAGCTAGACTTCTCACTCATCGTGTTCATAACAAGCCTAAATTAACCATTGATCCCTCAATGAAATATTTGTAGAAGGGTACCTTTTTCTGAAATCATGATATGTGTAACTTCTGACATGACTACCAAAACTCTCTTATGCTCAATGCAGCTCTAAAATTGGTAGTCTTTTGATAAGAGTACAATCTTTCAAGAAATCGCTTTTTACATTCTTCTCATATGGTTATTGTTGAGATCTTTATATTTTCTCCCATTGGGAAGCTCTCTCATATAAGTAAAATGAGAAGAGAGTAAGTTTTACTATATCATCACGAACTCCTTGCATCCTCACCGTCTCACAAAGTCTCAGAAAGTTGTAGAGATGTCCAATGAGACCTTCCTTATCAAGCCCAAACTATCACGTGGTTCGAACAAATCTCACCAAGCTAGACTTGATCTCAAAGTGAGGAAGATTGTATGTGGACATGTTATTCCCATTTTTGCAGGATTGGAGAATGGCAAGTCAAAATCCCCAATTATTTCTTGCTCAATACGGTTTTTTCCAAGGAAGAATTCTTTCCATCACGCACTCGTTGATGGGGGTATCAAGTTTCACCCATAATTATACCACTGCTGAAAGAGCGCATCGTAGTTGTCGTAGTTCGGGTATTGATTTCCAGAAGGACTTGGATTGTACACTACGAATCTTAGAAATGACTTAAGCTAAAACAAAAAAAATTGTTTGGTAAGTGAATAATGAAATGACAACAGCGAGAAAGTAAAAAAATGTTGTGAATCAACAGAGAAAAGGATTAGGCATTTCAAAAATACGCAGAGATTCATAAATCAAAGAAATTGTAATATCTAGGGATTAGAAGTAAGCAACGTCTAGAACTCGAAAACACAAATATAAATCCTCTCCACTTTTGATGTTCGAGATTCTATTCCTAATCAACCAAGGACTAGAATTTTACAAGGTCCTTGCAGAAGTTAAACATGCAATATGTAGATACAAGTTTCGATATAATTATTGAGGCAATACAATCTACATTCAAAGCCTCCGTGCAATTCAACTTGTCAAATATTAGTTTCAGGTGATTTATCAAGCTTTTGTAATGTAAATATACCTAAGGTTAGATGGCTAGATGTACGATAAAGCATCATGCATTATAATCAACCGAGACAAAGACAAAATGAATCCCTAAACAAACACTAGGAACTTATGATGACATGATCTCTTTGAAAAGCATATAACCTAATAAGTGGATTACTCAAACATAGAGTGCAAAACACATCAGCAAATAATCAATTAAAACATCATAAGTTAAGAGTAAAGCTTAGAAATCTTCTCTATAACGAAGTACAAATTAAATCTCTCCAAGGAAACTCCTTAGAAATGAAGAACAAAGAAAATCTTTAAATGATTGTGACGTCTCTGCTGAAACTCGTGGCTCACTCTGTCTCTCTAAAGGTTAAAAACCAATATTTATAATATTAGATCTTGCTTAGGTCATCCTTGGTTATGTTGGTATTTACGGAATTGAAATCAGTTAGCTGAATTGAAAGATATGAAGTGAAATATGTCTCTGACACTGAAATACCATTCCCACCTGGGTGAGCCAAAAATAGACTCCAAATCGGTTGAAAACATCAGGCCACCTGGTGGGAAATGGACAGCTATTCCAGTTGCTTTATTTCTGAGGCAGACAGACATATCATTACTTAAACGTTTGTAACTTCTTAATAAAAACTTTGAATGGCTTCAAAACCCTTTCATTGGAAAGCTAACTCAAAATTATATTTCATGTCCAAATTTCAGCTTAATCCAATGAATGCAAGACCTTATTTCAAGACAATCTTTCTGACACTTAATAATATGGAAAACTCAAGCATTTGAGTTGTCGTCTTCTTGATCCGACTGTGAAACTTGTTTGGAAATATGAATTATGTCCAATTAGCCATTTCTCTATTCTTTTTGATGATTAACATGTTTAGTTTCTAAAATCATAAATGCGAGAAAACTACCTCTAACGGTCGAAAAAGCGTTAAAAAGCTGCAAATAAATAAGTAAAATTCAACTAAAAACTATAAAATATTAGTGTTATCACTCATCATAATTCTCATTTCTCATACCCATTTTTGGTTCTTACATGTCCAATTTCATTCTTTGCTCACACAAATCCGTTTCTATTCTTACATTTATTACATTGAAATGGAATTAACAAACCCACATTCAAAGAGATTTGTACAAAAGAAAAATAAAAGTTGAGCCTTAAAAGAAACTGAAATCTCAAAGATAAACTATATTTAGCTATTTTATCTCTCCGACAATGGCATCAGAAAACTTTTCGTGAGACTAAGTTCTAAATTTATTAGTCCTCTTTTCGCTTAGCAATCCCATAAGTTGTAAGTGCATAACTATGTAACTGTAGTATTCGAAAGTGCACAATTATTCTTAATCTAAGCAAATTTAAGAAGGGTTTTGGTTTTGGTAACTAAAAGAGTATTAATTGAAACTCAAATTAGTATCATTTTCATGGCTAAAGGTCACATTTGAAAGCTAATATATTTCACACAACTTTCATTTATTGTGATCATTTAGGAAGCAATTATTAAGAATAGATTCACTTAGTCACAAAAATCCCTAACAATTAACTTTCATTGGTTATTTAGTTTTATCATACTTTAGGCTCTCTTAGATATTTCATCAAACACCTTTCTACGTGAAATGTATACATGTCAAGATCTTATTAATTTCCTATATCTAGCATTAACCATACCTAACCTATAGAGATAGAAGTTTTATCTATCACTAAACACCATTCTCTAACTATAAATCATCACAAATTCACCATTTCTAAATCCAAGAAAAAACTACTCACTAGTCATCAAAAGAGAAAAGAGATAAGATGAGACACATAAACATAAATTGATATGGGTTTAAGTTTCCAGAAGCTAATCCATAAGGAGGACACTTAATCTTAAAATTATGTCAACATAGAGATTTAAACCCAAAACCGACACTAAAACTAAAGAGAATGATCCTAGTTATAAGTTTTAGACTATAAGGAGTATTGATAGTGTTTAGAGATAAAATGAGTTGTGGATTAACAAAC
The DNA here is from genome assembly GCA_900406275.1 of Anastatica hierochuntica. Lineage (NCBI taxonomy): Eukaryota > Viridiplantae > Streptophyta > Magnoliopsida > Brassicales > Brassicaceae > Anastatica > Anastatica hierochuntica. The sequence goes on from OVAN01002632.1 coordinate 25,758, forward strand.
TGTTGGCTAGGGCATTGGCCCATCGTTGGTGTGAGGCTGATGGTTCTCAACATGCACTCCTTCTTCCATTTTTAGACAACTCTTGAAATTGCTGTCAAATTGATATATTACTGGCACCGTTTTCCAATTAGTCCATGTTCCTTAGATTTAATCCTCTTTTTAGAATCCATTTATCTATAAATTTATTTAAACCTAAGAATAGTATGCAAATGTAGACAAATGTAAACCTAAATTATAAATTGCAAACTAAAATGAAATGCGATTGAAAAAACTAAAACACTAAAAGCAATAAAAACATAACAAAATATGGACATAAATCGATGTAAATTATAAGAATATCAACAGTATTTGGACAATGTGCTACCTTGACTTCTCAAAATATCTTACCTTGGCGCAGTACTAGCGGCTTCCTAGGGCGTTTGGTAAAAGAAATCCACTGTGAGGAGGTTCCATTCGTCCACTTTCTACTCATTCCATGGTTTTGGTGTGTGTGTTCGAAGACCTCAGAATAACCTCATGAAAATTCTCAATCAACACATTGCATGGTCTTGGTGAGTGTCCTTAGACTCCACAACAACCTCACGACACTTCCCACGTCGTCTAATTAAGGTGTGAGTGAGCTCGAACCCCACGGCTCCACATGTCACTTGCACATGAACCCACGACTAAGGATGTGTACATAAAATCCACATCCCGTAAGCCTCAACCACCACCACATCACCACTACATGCAAATGCAAGAAATAATCGGAACTAAGAAGAGAATTTCTAAGCTACGTGCATGCTAATAAATAAATTATCAACACATAATCACACAACAAAACCCAAGAGTAGATGTGAATCACTTCGGGAATTCCTCATGTTTCCCACAGCTAGAACACCACCGTAGTAAACTCTACCAATTCGGGCCAACCTCATACCCGTGAGTACTACCACCTACATAAAGCACATTAATCCACAAAAAATTTGTCCAAAATAACTATGTAAGTTTAGCCAAGCCTCTACACTCACCACTCAAAACCTATAGAAACCGAAAAAAACTGTAACATTCGAACCTCTCGGTTCGGTGTTAACCGGTGAATACCGAGCAAATCGTTTCGCAAAACCACCAACTTCCACCTTAAACGTCACTTCTAACTACTAACCTGCAAAACAAACACAAGAGGTGAAAGAGGGAAAAAGGAGAGGGGTGAGTGACTTTCCGACACAAGTGATGCAATCCAGGATCTTCTGAACAAGAATTTCGAGTTTAAGATCTGAATTTTCAGAACAACAACTGCGAAAATTCAGAGGTGTTTTTCGATGGAATGGATGTGAGATAGAATTTATTCGAGATCTAGAGAATTAACTCTTTGATGATCTGGAATTGAGAAAGCTTTTAGAGAATTAACTCTTAAGTAATAAGGTTTGTTCAAAGATGAACAGAGATTCACTTTCTTAGAAAGAAAAGAGAAAACTAAAATTTGCATAAAAACTCTGGATCACCTAAAAGTCTGTGAAAACAAAGCTTAAATAACCTAAACTACTAAGGGTTTTCGAAAATCCCTATTCCAAAAGGAATTAGGAGATTTCGACCTCCTCTTAAAAACTGGACTTAAAATTAGGCCCTAAAATAAGAAAATAAACTAAGTCTAAAATCCTACTAAAAACCAAGATATATTTCGATTTAAACAAGACTAAAAACCAAAAGACTAAAAGTCTTGGTTAAATCTGGGTTTGCTTCTTGATCTGAAATTGACTTTGGTTCTGGATAAACCAATGCTGCAATCCAGTTCTGAAGCCTTTTCGTTTGAGATCTGTTAACAGGCCCATTAGTGAAAACGAACGGATCTTGAGTTTCTCCAGGCTTGAAATTCGCCAACTCCATCTCATTTTCCAAGCTCTCTTCATCCTCACTATCACTTAGCTCCAGCTCAGTCTCTTGATAAGCCTGTATTGCATCATCCCCTCCCCTTTTAAAAGGATTTGCCCTCAAATCCGCAGCTCCTATAAGATAAGGAATCAAGTCAGCAACATTGAAGGTTGAACTCACAGTGTACTTACCTTGAAGATCAATCTTATAGGCATTATTGTTGATGCGTTTCAGCACTTTGAATGGACCATCGGTTCGTTTGTTCAGCTTGGACTAGCGCTCTTATGAGAATCTTTCCTTCCTTAGACGAATTAGAACCATGTCTTCAGGCTCTAAAATCAGCTCGCGGCGTTTCTTATTGGCATGTCTTGCGTAAGCCTCAGTGTTTGATTCAATGTTCTTCTTAACATGTTCATGCAAAGAAACAATGCACTCGGCCTTGGCTTTTCCATCAAGATTAGCTTGTTCTTTCAGAAGTAAAGGCAATAAATCCAATTGAGTCAACGGACTAAACTCATACACTATTTGAAATGGCGAAAATTTGGTGGTCCTATTGACTAAATGATTATAAGCAAACTCAACATGTGACAATCAATCTTCCCATGACTTGATATTTTTCCCAACAATAGACCGCAGTAAAGCAGACAAAGATCTATTAACCACTTCAGTTTGACCATCAGTTTGAGGATGACAAGTAGTAGAAAACAGCAATTTCGTCCCTAATCTAGACCATAGAGTCTTCCAAAAATAACTAAGAAACTTAGCATCCCTATCAGAAACAATAGTTCTAGGCATTTCATGCAAATGTACAACATTTGTGAAGAACAAATCAGCGACATGTACAACATTATCAATCTTATGGCAAGCAATAAAATGAGCCATCTTAGAGAATCTATCTACCACATCAAAGATAGAATCTCTACCCTATTTAGTCAGAGGAAACCCAAGCATAAAATCCATTGAAATGTCAACTCATGGGCTCGTAGGAACAGGTAACGGAGTATACAAAGCTTGTGAGCTGTTTGTGGACTTAGCTTGGGCGCATACGATGCACCTTTTGCAGAACTTCTCCACATCCTTCCTCATATGCGGCCAGTAGAATTTCTCTTTCAGCACGTGATAAGTCTTATCAACTCCAAAATGTCCCATTAGACCTCCCTCATGCGATTCCCTGACCATTAAATCTCTCAAAGAGCAACGTGGTAAACACAAGCGGTTTTCATAGAAGAAAAACCCGTCAGATTGATAAAATACACTACTGGAATGATTATCACTTGCTCTAAAATGTTCATGAAATTCAGGATCATCCACGTAGTATGTCTTAACGAACTCAAAGCCCAGAAATTTAGTTTCTAACGCAGAGAGTAACACGTACCTGCGAGATAGTGCATCAACAACTACATTCTCCTTACCTTGCTTGTAGTAAATGACATAAGGAAATGTTTCAATGAATTCCACCCACTTGGCGTGTCTTTTGTTCAGTTTGTGTTGTCACTTTAAGTGCTTAAGAGACTCATGATCGGTGTGGATCACAAACTCTTTAGGCCAAAAGTAATGCTGCAAAGTTTCAAGAGCCCGAATCAGCTGATCGGTGTGGATCACAAACTCCTTGTCATCGTTGGATAGTTCAGCCTTGCACCACTGAGTTTTTCGCTGAAATAAGCAATGGGATTCCTCTCTTGCATCAGTACAGCTCCAATTCCTACACCAGAAGCATCGCATTCAATTTCAAACGTTTTAGAAAAGTCAGGAAGAACAAGTAATGGTGCATTGATTAACTTCCCTTTCAGCTGTTGGAAAGCATCTTCTTGTTCTTTTTTCCACTTGAAACCAACATTTTTCTTGATGACTTCTGTAAGTGGTGCTGCTAAGGTGTTGAATCCAAACAAGATGACGGGTCTTCCTCCGGGTCTTCCACGGGATCTTCTTTTGGGTCCTCTTCTGGGTCTTCTTTTGGATCCTCCTCTGGGTCTTCCTCCGATCCTTCGTGGACCTCGGGTGAGGGTGGCGCTGCAGATCCTCGAGAGCTGAAGCCCGAGTCGGAGACAACATAGCGATGACGGGCGTGACTGTTGATCCAGGATCGGTGATGCATGGTGAAGTTGAGCACTTCGACGTAGCGGGGTACGTTCTTCCTCGTCGTAGCTCTTGTCCTCCCACCTCCTCGGATGACCGGTCCGCCCACTCTAAAGAAAGAACAAAGTTAGGAATTAGTCCAAAGTTGGAGTTGGTGTTTTGAATTTATCATATAGATATATAGTTTTAATGTTGCGGCAAATCCTAAGTAAATAGCCTAACTTGAAAAACTTTTATCTTTTAAAAAACTATGGCCCTTCGGGTCAAAAATAGAGTGGTCTTTAACCTAATCTCTGATACCCGTACCTCTCAGTTTGGTGTTAGCCGATGAATACCGAGAAAATCCTTTCGCAAAACCACCAACTTCCATCTTAAACGTAACTTCTAACTACTAACCTGCAAAACAAACACAAGAGGAGAAAGAGGGAAAAGGGAGAGGGGTGAGTGACTTTACAACACAAGTCACTCAGTGAGAACCTATACTAGCCCTCATTGTCTAAAACCTAGCTTAGCGCAGAAGTCTAAACCTAAACCACAACCCTCAATCAAGCACATGTGTGTCGATTAATTGCTCTGCTACCAATTAAAATAACATTATGAGATAAACTCGCTGAACAAAAAAAACTTGCACTACTTCATACGGTTTTCTTTAGATATCTCTTAAATAAATCTTACAAAGACTCTGTTTAGTCATATTTACTTGACTTGCTGCAGCTTAGCAATTAAGATTGACGGTATGTAAACTACCCAACCTATCTAACACAACAACACAAGTTGCTTGTATCACCCATAAAAACCAAAGCTCTCTCTTTCACAAAGACTCTCTTTTTGCTCAAAGTCCTTTCCTACTTCTCGAAGACTTCATCTCCTTAAGTAGTCCAACCACTTCAATCTTTTACCGATTCTCCGTGTAATCTTCTAGATTCACATCAATTTTCTCGTTTCCTTAATTTGCTCTTCGCACACTCCACGACTTGACACGTCATCCTTATGCATTCCCGCCAAGACTTCTGTATCACTTAGCTCACCATTGTTTCATGGTCAGTTATCCTCTTAACCAATTCTCACATAAACAAGATCAAAACAAAACCAAGTTAAACATTAAAAGAAAGAATAAACAAAATATTTATAAGAATTAATTTCTGAGATGAGATAAGAGGTTTTTGTTCTTGGGAATGCCTCCCAAGTGTGCTTGTTTACAGTCATTAGCTTGACTTTGAATAAGAGACTAGGATTTTGGTTGGATTTTCCAAGGAGGATTTTTTATTTCCATGGTGGATCGTATAGCTTAACGGCAAGAATATTCTTCATCAATGCATCAGTTTGTTCTTTGCCTTGGTCCTTCATCTCCACGGTCTCTCTGACTTTAACTTTACACTTAACTTGATAATAAATCACTTTTTCAACACATTTTGTTGGAGTTAAAGTCATAGTCGGGAAATGAGTAGGGATAAGAGATACTTTTCTTAATATCAAAATCTTTTACCCTACTCGGGATTGCACATGGAAGTGTTGTCTTTTATTAAGAATCAACAAGCATGAGTAAAGTGGAGCTTTGTTTTATAATCTTTGGCTCTTCCTTTTTAGCCTTCTAACATGAAACTACATTCTCCTTAGTGTTGGCATCGTCTAAAGCATCTTTATCAACAATCTCATTAAATGTGAAAGGTTTCATGGATTTCTCGGGATCTCCATTATTGGGACTCGATATTGGCTTAAGAGGTTTTTCATTTAGTGTTGTGTGTTGAGTTGATTCACTACACTCTTGGTCCATCATCATCATCATCAAAGTGTCGATTTGTTTCCTCTTAGTGACCAAATCTTTCAAGACTTTGTTGACAACTAGATTTTCTTGTGCCCAATCCATGAAAGGGATGGTAACCTTATACCTTCCATATGATCTTTCATCTTCTTATATCTTGCTTCAATGATTTGTTTCTTGAATCTTCTGGGAAATGGTAGATTCAATTCATCAATGAGAATGTTGGTGTCAGTTGGTTCATTATTTTTCTTCCTTCTTTGATTTAGAGAAGCTACATCTTTTGTTGCTTTTTCTTGTCATTTCTAGTTCTCCATTGGCTTCTTAGGAGTCTCATCTTCTTGTTCATCCTCTTGAATTCTTCTTCCATATGGACCTTGTCAACTTGATCCTTATCCTCTTTAAACTTCTCCTTTTGAGTCATTGGTGGCAATTGCTTCCCATTTCTCAATATAATAGCTTGACACAATCCTTAGGATTTACTTCATATTTTCTGAAAAGTCCTTTCTTTCTGAGATTTCAACGTAGAAGCTTACTCTATTATCTTGTACTCCATATCCTTCACATGAGATGCAAGAGCTTCATACCTTTCTTTCGTCACCATGTAATTTTCATAGGTCTTATGGTTGGCCACCTCAATCCTCTCATTGATCACCTGATAGCTCAGGTTTTCGCCTGAGATAACAGTGCAAGCGCAAAGAAGTATGTTGTAGTGGTACGGGATCGAATCAACAGAGACCAAAGGTAGCACGAAGAATTTCAGATCAAATAGCGGGCTAAAGCGAAAAATATGTCTTGTAAGAGATGCAATAAAACGAAATTAAGAAAGTAAAGCAAGCAAGCTGGCAACAGCGGGGTCGTAAATCAATCAAAGAAGAGTTGGGCATTGGATATTCTCAGGGAAACATTTCATTGAAGACTCGAATTATTGACTAGGGAACATGTTTTAAACCGTCTTGAACTCAAACACTAATATAGAACGGATCTACTTATGAAGTATCAGTTTCCTATGTATTAGAAACCTCGAGACTAACATCCTTTGACTCTCAGATTCTAATCATGCATTCTAAACAAGTTTGATAGGTT